>JAANYP010002570.1:0-248256 GCA_020465985.1 Centrapalus pauciflorus
TGATTGTGCTGAAAAGAACTTAATCAAACTGGTAAAGGTGGCAACAGAAGATAATAATGCAGATTTATTTACCAAAGCGTTTGATAAGTCACGGTTTGAGTATTTAATTCAACTGAATGGAATGCGCAACCCAGAGTAATCTGACCTTAGTAGTAGTAAGTTTATTTTATTTTATTGTAGAGTAGTAGTTTTTCTTTCTTCTCAGTAATCTGCTAATTTAGGAAAGTTTCTATTTTTAGTAAGTTTCTATCTTTAGTAAGTTAGTAGGTTAGCTTATTTTACTGCTTTTCTTATGAAAAAATAAAAGAAAAAAGAGAGGAAATTACAAAAAATACAAAAAAAAGAGAATATCAAAAAAAGAGTTAGGTCTTAGATACATAGGTTCAAAGTGACGAAAATTAGCACCGTCGTTACAGACTCTAAGTATTTAGGCTTTCACACATAATGCAACTAAATCCTAAGTGTTACTCTATTTATGATTTAGATTGTTGTAGCATAATACAGTATAGGGAATCCAAGGCTAATAAAATATTCTAGAAAAAGTCAAGCGTGTCACTAACTTAGATGTTTGACCAATCGGTCTTAATTTTTATGTACAAGACATACAAACTTTGAGTCTAAATGAGGTATGCAAACTTTTTGGGGATGTATGGCAACATCAAATACATCTTAAAATGGAAAGAATAGAAATATCATACAAAACTGAGAGTCGAAAACATGCAACTCTGTTGTACGTAAGTACAGACCTGTTGTCTCTGTTTAGATTCGGGTTAGCAGATATGTCGCTTTGTTGTACGTCAGTACAGACCTGTCACCGCTGTCTGCTAACTTTAAAAATAAAACCTTAAGTCGAACTAAGACACTTTGTTGTATGAAAATACAGACCTGTGTCCGATGTTTGTCTTTTAAAGAAAGTTTGCAAATACCAACAAGTTAGAATCTTTGTCTGTGTGCCTTGATCATAAAAGTATGTCTATGTCTGAGTCACGTAAGATAATTTCCTGATAAATAAAAAGGCCAAGGGATATTCCGAAATGTAGAATGTTTAACAGGGTAAAATACCAACAATTGGCTAAATAGGTATGTCACAACAAACAATCAAAGGAATCAAAAATTCCTAAGTGTGAAAGTTTAAGTACTGAAAGTTAGTATCGGACATCGCTATCTGATTGAACCTTTCTTAGACTATACTCATCAAAAATATGTTGTTAAGTATTTAGCTTAGATTGTAAATTTTTTCTTAAGTCTAGATTAAATTTTTGGTCAAAATTTTATTTTACTTTATTTTATTTTATTTTATTTTTACCTTAGTTTATTTTATTTTATTTTATTTTAGTTTAGTTTAATTTTTACTTAGGTAAAAGGTCAAAAGTTACTGAGGGTGCATTCAAAGTTGAATAAAATAAACATTGCGTGAAATATCTGTTGCTTAGGGTAAAAGAATTGGCATAGTATTATCTGGTTACACGATACCGTAGAAAAAAGTTGGAAAAGTTGAATTTATTTCAAAATTTTCGAAAATTTTTCTAAGTATTGGTGGTTTCGAATCTAAGACAGACTCGAAGCAGTAAGACTTCGAATCTGTCAGTAGATTCGAATCTACACTTAGACTCGAAGGTTGGTTGTATAAATAGGTCAACAGTGAAGTCATTTAAGACTTACTGTTTTCGAATCTATACACTCGAGTCTAAAGGCGATTTCGAATCTATTTCTTCGAATCTATCGGATTTCTACTAAACGACATTTTGTCGACTTTGAAGATTGTGTATTCGATTCTACAGATACCTCTAGGTATAATCAACCGGATTGTACAAGATTTTTGTAGTTTTATGCACAATTTTAGACTAAATCGTCAAATTTTGAAGTTTTATAGGTCGAAATAGGGTTTTTGCTAAATTACCAAGATTGGACCTATAAAAGATCAAATTAAAGGCATAAATCATTGATTAGAACCTAGTTGAACTAACGTATGTGATTTACCAAGTTCAAAATGGTTAAAATCGTGGGTTTCAGTTGAAAAATCAAACGTCGGGGCTTCGAGTCTATTCCAGGACCTTCGAATCTGTTCATGGGTTTCTCGAATCTGTCATTAGATTCGAGATGACCATGATATTCGAATCTGTCCATTAGACTCGAAAAGGGACTCTTCGAATCTGTCCATTACACTCGAATATGGACACTTCGAATCTGTTACTTTCGAATCTGTAACTTTCGAATCTGTACTTTATTTACTTTGTTTAATTTAAATTTTATTAAACTTGTGGAAATTTAATTGTGTTAGATTTTGTATTTAATCAAGTACAAAATAAAACAAATTTTGAATTTAAACAAGTTTATTGATTTTTAATGAGTCTAACAGTTTTATTTATTGTGCAGATATGGCATTTCGCGCTTTTGTCCCAAAGCATAATATGGTCCTTAATCCAGATAATAATATCCCTGAGGCGCAGGGTTTTCGCGAAGTTTTGGACTTCCTAGCTGAGTCTAGGATTAGCTATGCTTTGTATCATAACATTCCAATTGTAATTTCGTATGTACGCCAGTTTTATGATCATTTACAGGTGGACTGTACTGTCACCCCGACAGTTATCAGAACCAGAATCGCTGGCCAACCTCTAGTCTTCTCAGCAGAGATGTTGCGCCAAGTGCTACAGTTGGGTTCTCAAGAACAAGAAGATGGGCCTATTGACTTTCCATTAAGTATTAGGCAGACTGCTTTTCTGAGAATGGGCTACAGTTTAGATGTGACAAAGTCGTCATACATGAAAAGTGGCCTGATTGGGCAATGGAGATTCTTGGTGCACATATTCATGGTCTGTTTTGCGCCAAAGAAAGCTGGATTTGATTACATAGTGTCAAAGATCCAATCTGGAGTTATTGCATTGGTATATAATCGGAAATTCAGCTTTTCGCAGATGTTCTTCTCGGAGTTCGTTCATCAAATTACGGCTCCAGAAAGGGAAAGATTTTTGCTATATCCAAGATTTGTCATGATGTTGATAAGGCACTTTTTGCCAAATTTGCCACAATCAGATGACTCTTTGAGCGTGAATGTTATGGATAAACGCATCTTTGCTGACTGTTCCTCACATCGAGGAAGATTAGCTGTTCCGGTTGCGCGTCCATTGTTTGGAGCGATTGTGGACAGGGAATTTCACGCCCCGGAAGATGCCAACTGGGCAGGGGTCGCTGACATTCAACCACAGCAACAACAACAGCAACGTCAAAAACAACAACAGCCGCGAGCTCAGCCGCGTGACCCAAGACGCCGACAAAGACCAGCCGCGAGTCAAATCCAGGCTTCCAGGCCTTCTACGAGCGAACAGCCCCAAGCACAGGAAGCAGGGCCTTCAAGTGCCATTCCTGAATCTGAGCAGATTGCTCAAACCTTGGAGGAAATATGGGCATCTGGCCCACATGCCAATGAAGATGTTGCAGCAGCATTAGTGGATGAGCTGCTTAATCCCCCAGTAGATACAGATGATGTATTTAGAGATGTCGAGGAATACGAGCCAGAAGGGGCAGATGACGGATTAACATCCTCGGAATCCGACTCAGAATCCGCGGAAGTTCCGGCAGCTGCAGTTCCTGATATTCAAATTGGAACTTATGGTTCGAGATTGATTATAAATGAGGGTGGTTCGAGGAGGCGCGTGAACAGGGAATTGGAGGAGTCTGATTTTGAAGAAGAGGAAGTTCCTCAACTAGTGACAAGGCAACGGGCCAAACGTCACAGGTTCATGCAAGGATCATCTTCAGCTCCTGATCCTCAACCAGAAATTCCACAACATCAAGAACCTCAAACCACCAGTCCACCACCACCACCACCCCCACCTCAAGATGAACCATATATTCCACCACCATTTATCCCTTCTCCCATTCAGTCCATTCCATCCACCTCAACTGCCTATGCTGAAAATCAGCGGTTTATGCAACTCAAAGCTCGAGTGGATTTCCAACATGTCCAAATCCTGAGCCTAACACAGGCAATGGGTGAAATTCAGGCACATAATGCAAATCTAGATAAAGAAAATGCTGAATTGAAGAAGACAGTAGAAACAATCCAAGACGAGAATGTTGAGCTAAAGACATTTGTCTGCGACCAGGCAGCCGAGTTAAGATCGATGCGCTCCCTCATTGAGCAGTTAATGAAAAATCTTCAGGCTCAGGGGGAGACATCGTGCCGAGATCAGGAAGTGCAGAGAAGAGATGATAATGAAGGCGATGATCCCGGTGCGAATAAAGAGTTTGAGTCTGTAGATTTTCCTGCAGCTCAAGTTACACAAGTTGAGGGGGAGCCTAGTCAAGGCGAAGGAGAAAGAGGTGAGGCCAGTTCATTTAAACAGCCTACAGACTTTGAGATCAGTGAGATGATTGAAGCGCAAATGGATCTCGATGATGATCCACTGGATGTAGGTTTTGATAATGAAGATGAAGAGCTGGAAGAAGGGGAGTTTGTGCCAGGGGAGATTGTAGACTGGCGGTCGGATGATGAAGTACTTGCTGATGAGGATGATGAAGCTGACGAGATAGTTGTGCAGCAGAATCCTATCACTGATACTTACATGATTGATGGAAATAAAATTGTCGATGCAGATATAGTTAATGTTGCATTAAATCCTCAGCCATCGACAGAAGAACCTGCAAGAGAGCTAACTAATGAAGAAAAACGAAAGCTATGGTTCAGGGCTGAAGAGAAGGAAGCAGCAATTAAAAAGACAATGAAAGTGCCAGGTACTGGGAAGCTGTCTGAGCGAATTTTAAGCTGGTTCTTTGACAGAGATCTGCAGCTATTTATAATAAAGAGAAAAGACGGGCTTCAGTACATGAGGCGAACTTTAAAAGCGTTCAACTCCCTGCCAAAAATCGAAATCACTGCGCTAGCTTGGAAAGATCTTATAAACATTGGCAATGATCCCTACGCGAGCGTAATCGAAAGAATCATAAGAAAGGAAGGGAGATCAAGGAAGTTTGAACGTTTGAATCCAAGGGTCGGGAGAAGAGTAGAGGATCCGTCACGTATTGATCCTCTAACTGGACGACCTTGGATGAGGATTCACTATAAGCCGGCTAGATGTCTTAGGAAGGTTCCTCTCAAGCCAATGCCACAAAATATTCTGAAGAATCTGAAGTGGTGGTATGCTGACACGGAAACTGGGGAAGCGGTTATGGAAGACTTAGAAGAAAATGTTATTCTTAGAGTCTATGACCCGCTTCACCTGGTAAACCTATCTAAAGAAGATCTGCAGATTTTGTATAATTGTAAGATTTCCAGTGACGCACATATGGATACTGAGGCTAGTAAGTATGAAAATGTGGTCAAGGTATGCGTCGAGAAAGGTCTATATGCTGGTAGTGTTTTGAATCAATAAATAAACCAAGTTCTTAAATCAAATGTGTGAATTATTAGAAGCTATCGTCAAGGGGGAGTCTGTTGGTACATCCCGTGTGACGATAGTAGTCTAAGTGGTCTTACATTGTGATTTAGCATGTGTTTGCTATAAATATATTATATATGATTGATGCTTATTAGAGTTTGTATGTTTGAACTTGATGTAACGTATTACAAGAAGTTCAAACATAAAAGTTCAAAGATAAAATCAATCATAAGGTAATATCATAAGTTTTATCACTTGAGAGTTTAAGTATTTTGGCTAGATTCGAATTACTTAAGGGAATACATTCGAATCTGAGATAGATTCGATTGAGATCTTAGATTCGAATGGGATAGATTCGAGACTGTCAATATGGATAGATTCGAATGGGCCTTGGGCCAGATTCGAGGTTGGCCCACAACAGACTCGAATCAGGGTCTATAATTAGGGATAGACTCGAATAATTAGAGGACTTTTTGCAGAATTCGTGAGGAATTAAGCAAGAGGCGATCTCGAGTTTATCAGCTAGGTGAGTGCCGTTACGGAGAGAATTAGTTCGTAGGATCGTTCGTGTGTCGTTCGTTCAGCGTCTAATAGTCTCCGTGTTCCGTTAGTTGAGAGTTGTCCGTCTAACCGTCAACGAGGATTCCGCACTCGTTCACGGATCCGCGTCTAGATAGATCTTGCAGTCGTAGACCTTACAGCTAAAATGAGGAAATGGTTTCATTCATCTCGATCTAGTGTAGAAAGCAATTTGTTGCATTTCATTACATACAATTGAACCCTTACTTTAGCCAATTAGCTAGATGGGCGATTAAGAAAATGTAAGTAACCTACATACATAAATGAAATTAAAAAATTTAGCTAAAAAGGAAATGATAGGTCAACGTTTCCACTAGTGTAATTTTAATGTGTACAACCTCTATAGTTTACTATTGTAATACTATTATTTTTTGTAAACATATTCAACACACTAACTATTTATATAAAGTAAAAAAGGCGGGGGAAAAATATGTATTTAGGTCAATCCGACCAGCATAAGAAGTTACAAATTTTGAACCATTAGTCACCCTATCTAACCCGTCCATTTTGCCACCTCTATCACAATGTTCTAGTTAACTTTCCACTTGATAACTATATTATATATATGTTGAGAAATCAGCTAGTTGGACCCTAATGAACTTCAAAAAAAAATTTCTTTTATGACAATGGAGCAAGTATAGTCCTCTTAGACCAAAACAATGGAAACTTTGACAAACCTGAGATGCCCATTGGCACAAAGCAGAAGCAAGACCTGATAGAACAGAAGCCATCAAGACTGGAACAATTCCATAAAGAACAACTTTATCAGAACTGTCACTTCCATAATCTTTTCTCGAGCCTTCCCCGATGCTTAAAAGGACAGCTGCTAAGATAAGTATGAACAGGTCACCTCATGGTTGAATAGATTGCTTCTGCCTGCAGTTATTTTATTTCTGTTATTGTTAAACATGTGAAACGGCAATGGCAGCCACATTGTGTTTATTCATGACTGATATTGATTCACAACAGGGAGTTCCAGCACGCTAAAACCATATATAATTTCACGATTTGCTTTTAAGTTTCGAATTTTATATATTTGAGCTGATTCACAAAAGTTGTGAATCAATATTACAAAGTTCTAAATCAGTTCA
The DNA here is from genome assembly GCA_020465985.1 of Centrapalus pauciflorus. Taxonomy (NCBI): domain Eukaryota; kingdom Viridiplantae; phylum Streptophyta; class Magnoliopsida; order Asterales; family Asteraceae; genus Centrapalus; species Centrapalus pauciflorus. The sequence continues at coordinate 7,049 of JAANYP010002570.1, forward strand.
CTTCTCACATTTTTCACAACTATTTAGATCTTAGCTTTAATTTGATCTTACAAAATTACTGGATCAGTTCACTTCTCACATTTCTCATAATCTCATGAATATTATGTTTTCACATTTAATCCTAATTCTCTGGGTGCATGTTGTTCATGTGTGTGTCTGTCAGTCACTATATAATTGAATATACGAGATGTAACACAAAAGCATACCTTAAAATAATATATGTGAACAATGCTGTGAAAATTTACTTTGTTTGGTTCAACATTGAAAATGTGAGCGAATCAAGGTTTCCTATTGAAAGAAAAATAATGTATCAAGTAAAAAATCTCATATACATCTACATATACACATACATGAAATTTATCAAACTCAAATATGAGAGTTTTCAAAGAAAAAACAGTTTAAGATATGTGAAACAGATTTGAGATTTATCAAAAACAAATTTAAGATTATTAAAAACAAATTTAAGATTTTCATATTTCACTAGACAAAAAGAAATAGATCTGACCGAAAAAGAGTCAAGAAGGAGGAGATAGATCTGACTGAACGAAGGTTACCTTTTGGAGGGAACGAACAAAGATTGTCGGAGGGGGAGAGATTAACCCAAAGCCAAAACCATTTTGCTGCTGCCATCGAGAATACCAGTGCCGCCACCGCTGCTGAGAGAAACCCAAAACCCTTTTGCAATCGCGCCGCCGAGAGAGACAAAGAGAGGGAGAGACCTTCGACCGAGAGAAAGATCATCGATTTAGGGAGGAAGACGTCGCCGGAGATGGATAGAAAACCGATTTAGGAAGATGTCGCCGGAGGAGGAGGAAAACCGTCGAGTTTGGAGGAGATGGAGGAGGAGGGGGAGAGAAAAGTGGCTGAACAGCTTTTGTTTGGTGTGCAAACGAGATACCAAACTAGGGTTTGGGGGGAGGAGGATGGAGGGTTTTGGTCAGCTTAACTCTTTTGAGAAGATTTATCGGAGAATTGAAATTTTCGATTAGAAGAAAATAAAATCAGAAAAATAGAATTGTTTTATTTCTCATTTTACATTTCTCAGAGCTAAAAATCTAATTATGATTATTATGAATAATAATGATAAATATTTATTTTAGGTAAACATTAATTTTAAATGTTACAAAATCTATTTTATTAATAATTAATTAATAATTAATTAAAAAAATAAATTCAAAATTTAATGCAATTAAGTTAAGGTGTTAAATTTGGAAAAAGAGGTGGAAAAATAAAATTTTCTTGTATTGTAGAAGTGACAAATGATATGAATTATTTTATTTTATTATAATATATAGGTTTGAGACTCATGTATTACATGGGTTGATTTAGAAAATACATATTTTTTTTTATATTTAAATAAACTATTATAAAATTTATATACAATTAAAATAAAAAAAATTGAAAGCTAGTTAAATTAAAGATAAAAAATACTTAGTTGTTTGATATTAAATAAAAAAATATTATTATATTGTATTATTAAAAACATATAATATGTGTTAGCAAAAAATGTTTCTTTTAATTTTTATTAATCTTAACAAATAAGACATTGAACTTTTGTGTGTATTTTTTTAACCAAAATTACAAAACAAAAAAAATATTATAGTCAACACTTAAAAACATGTCATATTTTTTTCATTATAAATGCAACACTCTAGAAATGTGTTGCATTTTTTTCATTATAAATGCAACACTCTAAAAAATGTGTTGCATTTTTTATTGAAATATTGTGAAGACCTCCCCTTCCGGGTCAGTCCTCAGAGTCTAGGTCCCACAAATAGCAATACGATATCAACCATACTAAGATAGGGTAATTAAATTACGGAATAATAAAATTACATGTACATACAAGATTAGGATTAAGTTTACATATTTCAAAATAAAGTTATAAAAGGGTAACATCTAATCTAGTCATAACATCATACATCACGTCAAGTCTACCCAGAACCACCACATTTGCTGTCTTCCAATCAGTACCAGAGAGTTTGTTGAGTAGTGGTCTAAGAAAGCTTCAAAACTTGGATCTTGAATGACCTAAGTACTAGGTCCTGCAGGTGATTTTCCTTTGGCCTTTCCTGTAAAATATTAATGCAACATCTGTAAGCAACGCTTAGTGAGTTTATAGATTTTCAATATCAACATGCGTGTCAAGCGGAGTCATTAATCTTAGCGTGATATGTCTTGGCTGCCGCTACAGCCCTCATGATTGAGATATAGAATCATAGAATCGGATGATGTTCAAACCACACTCACGCTTAAATCGTGGGGATCAGCCACATACTGGGCTAGCTACCAGTAAGTCAATATGGCGGAACATCGGAGGTCATTACCAAGTTCATAAGAACTGGTGAAATAGCCGGGTCTAGAACAATAGACCATAAGGGCTAGTCAAGCTGAATCAATTCTATCAAATGTCTGATCAATAATGGAAACATATGTCTTATAAGTCATGATAGCAATGAATCATAAGGCAAAGTCTGAAACAATATTAAATGCAATATGAAAAGATAATCAAATAGCTATCATGATTCACTGGGCAACACCCATCCATGGTGTGCACAGGTCTCAATCCAGCTGATAAATGAATGTCAATAAATCTAACAGCAGCAATATATCTCAACCGGATCTATGCATGTTCAATCTGAATATCTATAACTCACAGGTCTGGGTCTTGGTCAAACAGATATATGAATCTGCCACCTGAGTTATCTCAGGATTTTGTCAATCTGTAATCTGTCAATTCTTTTCAAATCAGAGACCCGCTTTCAAGTCTTTAAGTCTTTAAATCTTTGTTCAGAATATACTGAACCTGTTCAAATTCATTCATGATAATATCATGTCAATTTCATCATCTTTATCATCATCATTTTAGTCTTTAAATTCTTTGTGTCAATGTTCAGATATCAACTGAACCTGTCCAGAATTATCATTGTCAAATCATATCAATTTCATGTCTTTTTCATAATCTTTATTTTATCTGATTCTGATAATTGATAACTCTGTTAATCATTTGATTCATTTTTCTTTAATTTTGTAAAAATATCAAAATAGGATATCCAATTTCGGATCATCCGGATTCGGACCATCCGGATTCGGACCAATCCGGATCTGGCACCCGGATTCGGACCAATCTGAAATAGCCACTCTAATTCGGACAAATTAATCATCCGGTATTCAGATTCATCCGAAATGGGCATCCCAATTCGGACCAAGCACACATCCGGATTCGGTTCATTATCCGAAATTGATATCATCCGAAATTGATACTATCTGAAATTCATACCATCCGAACTCGGATCATCCGAGTTCGGACCAACACTTAACAAAATATTTATTTGTTATCCGAAGTATGGGACCGAGATGGATTTCATCCGAATTTCATGGTCCGAAATGGGACATCATCCGAATTCGGATCCCACACTTGTTATTTTACCAGAAATTGTTCTTGGTGTTCTTCATACGGATTTTATTAATAATTATCAAACTTTCATTTTTATCAACATGCAATGAAATATATTGATGTAATATCACTTTTTGAGTGTTTTTATACTAATTTCCCTATCAAAAACACTATAAATTCATCAAGATCATCCAAAAATAACTATTTTTGTCAAGAACACATTTTTGTCCAAAAACTTCGATTTCTGATTAGTTTTGGATGATCCAACCCAAAATTTTAGTTTCTATCACTTTTATATACATAATTTTATCATTATTTATCAACATTTCTAACATGCAACTTATAAATTTCACATTTTAATTCTTTTGGTTTCGGTTTTTCATAAAACCGAACCAAATTCATATTATTTTGAAATTAACATAATTCTTACCTTAATTTCTTGCAGATTAATGTTGCATGATGTTGTTTGTAACTTCTCGTTGTCTTCAATCCTCAGTTTAATGCAAGATTCATAAGAATTCTTGATAATTTTGGTGATATCCGAATGGTATAGAGAGAGAGAGGTTTTTCTTTAAATGTGTATTAAATGGCATAAATTGAGGTTTATATACATCATTTAATTATATTTGCAATTTAACCCACTATATTTATATATTTTACATCTCTTTAAATTTTAATCATCTTTAATAATTTATAAGATAAATATAATTTAATTAAACTTATTTCATACTTAATTAAATTACAAGGCAAATAATGTAAATAAATTACATTATCGAATCAAAATACTGAAATTAAGTTCAATTGAAAGTTAGGTTGTTACAGAATGGGCTCCACCACGCACAAACTTCGTCCCCGAAGTTAGCTAGATTCGAACAGACCGGGATATGTAGCTTTCATAACATCTCTCGATTCCCAAGACTGATGCGAACCTTTGTGGTGTTTCCACTGGACAAGCACCATCTGTATTTCTTTATTTCGAAGCTTTTTGGTCGTCGAATCCAGAATACGTTCTGGCTCTTCAACCACTCTAAGCTTCTCATCTATCTGTAGGTTAACGTGTGGTATCTGTACTTCTCTTTCGTCAGCTAGGCTTTTTCTCAAATGACTAACATGGAATACAGGGTGTATTCCAGCTAAGTCCGCTGGTAGATCAAGACGATAAGATTGATTTCCAATCTTTTCCACAATCTTGAACGGACCAATAAATCTTGGAGCTAGCTTGTTTCTATTAATGAACCGCACCACATTTTTCATTGGGGATACTTTTAACATCACCCAATCGTTAACCGCAAAGCTAATAGATCTATGTCGATTGTCATAATATGACTTCTGCCTGCTTTGAGCTTCAAGAATATTTCTTCTAACGAGTTGAATCTTTTCGTGAGTCAACTGTAGAAGGGCAGGACCTGCTATTGGTGATTCGCCTGTTTCGCGCCAACAGGTAGGAGTTCTGCACTTTCTTCCATACAACGCCTCAAAAGGAGCCATCTTGATTGTAGAATGATAACTGTTATTATAGGAAAATTCGACCAACGGCAAGTGGTCATCCCAGTTACCACCTAGATCAAGAACGCAGGCACGAAGCATATCTTCAAGAGTTAAGATAGTACGCTCACTCTGGCCATCTGCATTTGGATGATAAGCAGTACTCATAGAAATCCGAGTACCCATCCCTTCTTGTAATGCTTGCCAGAATCTGGATGTGAAGCGACTATCACGATCAGAAACGATAGACTTCGGCACACCGTGACGAGAAATAATTTCAGAGATATACAGCTGCGCCAATCTATCGAGAGAATATGTTTCTTTCATCGGAATGAAATGTGCTGATTTCGTTAATCGATCAACGACTACCCAGATGGAGTCGTGCTGTCTTTTGGTCTTTGGCAGCTTCGTAATGAAGTCCATTGTTATATGCTCCCACTTCCATTCAGGAACTGGCAGTGGTTGCATATCCCCGAAGGGCTTCTGATGTTCTGCCTTAACCATCTGACATACTCTGCAGCTTTCAACACATTTTCCGATATCTTTCTTCATTCCTGGCCACCAGTAGTCAGCTTTCAGATCAAAGTACATCTTTGAGCTGCCAGGATGAATAGATAACTTGGACTGATGAGCTTCGGACAGAAGAGTGCTACGAATAGAACCATATTTAGGAACCCAGATTCGGTTTCCCTGGAGACAGTAAAGTCCCAAATGGTTCAGAGATAGTAATTGTAGTTGCCCTTTAAGATTTCAGAATCAATATTCTCTTCTTTCATTGCTTCTGTTTGAGCAACTCGAATATCTTCAATAAGATCAGAAGAAAATATAACTGGAGTTAGGGCATAGCAGCACTTTTCAGGATACACTTTTCTACTCAACGCATCCGCGACAACATTTGCTTTGCCGGGATGATACAAGATCTCGCAATCATAATCCTTGATAAGTTCCAAGGATCGACGCTGTTTCATGTTCAGATCTTTTTGAGTGAAAAGATACTTGAGACTTTTATGATCGGTGTAGAGCTGACACCGAGTCCCATAAAGATAATGCCGCCAGATTTTCAGAGCAAAGGTAACAGCAGCCAACTCAAGATCATGAGTTGGTGCATTCTTCTCATAATCTTTTAATTGCCTTGAAGCATAGGCAATTACTTTTCCCCTTTGCATCAGAACACATCCTAAACCAGTACCAGAGGCATCACTATAAACAACGAAATCATCATTACCTTCTGGCAAGGCTAGGATTGGCGCTTGAATCAACTTTTGCTTCAGAATTTCAAATGCCTCTTGCTGTTTATCAGTCCAAACGAAAGGAGTATTCTTTCGTGTTAGCGTTGTAAGTGGCACAGCAATCTTTGAGAAGTCCTTTATGAATCGCCGATAATAACCGGCCAATCCAAGGAAACTTCTTATTTCTGAGGCATTGCGAGGCGTTTGCCACTTCTGAACGGCCTCGACTTTCGATGGATCAACGGAAATACCTTCGCCAGAAACAACATGGCCAAGGAACTGGATCTATAAGAATCAAGATAGAAATTCAAATTCTGATAGAATAGTTAAGGAAACAGCTCAAGACTTATATAATAGAAATTATACCTGTCTGAGCCAGAATTCGCACTTGGAAAACTTTGCATAGAGTCTTTCTTTTCTTAGTAACTCTAGCAATTGTCGTAAATGAATAGAATGATCAGCCTCCGTTTTGGAGTAAATCAGAATATCGTCTATGAATACGATAACTGATTTATCCAACATTGGTCTGCACACACGGTTCATGAGATCCATGAATGCCGCTGGTGCATTTGTCAGTCCAAACGGCATCACGAGAAATTCGTAATGACCGTATCTTGTACGGAAGGCTGTTTTCGGAATATCCTCATCTCTGACTTTTAACTGATGATACCCAGAACGGAGATCTATTTTTGAAAAGTAACTGGCTCCTTGTAACTGATCAAACAGATCATCGATTCTGGGCAGAGGATACTTATTCTTTATTGTAACCTTGTTCAACTCGCGGTAGTCGATGCACATACGGAAAGTTCCGTCTTTCTTTTTAACAAACAGAACTGGTGCACCCCACGGAGAAGAACTCGGTCGGATAAACCCCTTCTCCAACAGCTCTTGCAGTTGCTTTGACATTTCCTGCATTTCTGCAGGTGCAAGTCTGTATGGAGCTTTGGCGATAGGAGCCGCACCAGGAACCAAGTCAATACTGAACTCGACTTGTCGTTCCGGTGGCACTCCGGAAATGTCGTCAGGGAATACGTCTGGGAACTCACAGACGATAGGGATGTCGGATAAAGGTTTCTTTTGAGCTTCGGAGTTAGATTCAGATAAAACATAACAAAGGTAAGAGTCGTGACCTTTAGACAAGTATTTATGCGCCTTTTCAACAGATATAAAGCAATGTGCACCTTTCCGCTTCTCGCCCTTGATCTCTAATACTCTGCCGTCTGTAGTCTTGATTCGGATGATTCGGCGGTTGCAGACAATAGTAGCTTCATTTTTCGTTAGCCAATCCATGCCGATAATAACGTCGAACTCTTTTAATGGAATCGGGATGAGATCGAGATTGAATACAATGTTACCGATGAGTAGAGTGCAGTTTCGATAAACGGAATCAGCCATAACAAAGTTGTTACTGGCTGTCTCAATGTCTAGAATCACAGGGAGTTTTGATGGAGCTTTATGTAGTCTTGATGCAAAAGAAGTCGATATAAAAGAACGACTTGCGCCAGAATCAAATAGTATACGTGCCGGAATCGAATTAAGTAAAAACATACCCGTAACTACATCAGGCGTTTCTTTGGCTTCCTCGGCAGTGATTTGGAAAGCTCGTGTCCGGGCAGTTGGCGTTGCAGCAGAACTTTTTCCCGAAGAACCTCCCGCAGATGATTGAGACTTATATCGCGGTCCGCTACGACACTGGTACATAAAGTGTCCTCTTTTTCCACACTTCGCACATCCTCGTCCCTGCTGCGGACATTCATCACTGCTGTGACCGATCATGTTGCACGCGAAGCAAGTAACGTCTTCTGGATTACATAATCCCATGTGAGACTTTCTGCATCTCTTGCAGAATCGAGGCTCGTTTGTCAGTGAGTAGGCTTGCACTTTCGGCTGTGAACTGTACTGATGGGTTTGCTGAGATTGCGACTTATTTGGCTTGAAAAATCTGCCAAACCGCTGTTTCTTTGGAGGAGACGGATTCATCGGATTAGTAGACGGAGCGTATAGCTGATCGCCGTATTCTAAGTACCCTCGCTCAATCTGTCTCGCTGCTTCTACCATTTCCAGATAGCTCTTGTATTTGATCGCGCTCATCGGATGCCTGTATCTAGGATTGAGTCCTACTCGGAACCTATTCATTTTCCTTTCTTCAATAGCAACCTGGTATGAAGAATAACCGCATAATCGCGAAAACTCGTGCTCGTATTCGTCGACTGTCTTTGTTACCTGAGTCAGCTGCATCAGTTGTACTTCCATTTTATCTCGCTGGTCGACCGGGCAGTATTTCGCATTGAACATATCAAGAAACTGCTCCCATTCTAACGTCTGAATGACTTCCTCCCCGTATATGCTTCGCTGTGTCTTCCACCATGCACGAGCAGCTCCAACAAACAACGCAGATGCGTAGCTTACTTTCTTAGAATCTAAACAGTCAGAGATTCTAAATATTTCTTCCGTATGACTGATCCAATCCATCGCCTGAATCGGATCAACTGTACCCTCGAAGTTCAGGGCACCGCTGGCTTTAAAATCTTTGAATTTGCAGCCTTTTGGCTGAGCTATTTGGGTTTCTGGATTTGAATTATCAGAATCAGATTCTTCATTCTGGACTTGCTTATCTTTTCGCTTATTTTTCTTATCATTACGTCTTTTAGCTTCGGCCTCATCTCTGGCCTGAAACTGTTCTTGCATCATCTTATTCTGTTGTTCTGAGTGTTGTGCTAGTAATTGTTGCATCATCTCAAACATTTGTTGTGGGGTCATATTGCTTGGTATGTCACCTGATCCTGATCCTGACATCTTCTACTGAAAATTAAAATCAATTAACTATCAGTTTATAGACTTAGATCTATGTACCCTTTTCCCATCCTAATAGTCTGTACATCCTATCTCAGTTCAAACCACCTAAATGATTGATACATATGTATTGCTTCAGTTTGAGATCAAGTATACTCACGTAATACTTGATTCACTCAAACTAGTGCTCTGATACCATCCTGTGAAGACCTCCCCTTCCGGGTCAGTCCTCAGAGTCTAGGTCCCACAAATAGCAATACGATATCAACCATACTAAGATAGGGTAATTAAATTACGGAATAATAAAATTACATGTACATACAAGATTAGGATTAAGTTTACATATTTCAAAATAAAGTTATAAAAGGGTAACATCTAATCTAGTCATAACATCATACATCACGTCAAGTCTACCCAGAACCACCACATTTGCTGTCTTCCAATCAGTACCAGAGAGTTTGTTGAGTAGTGGTCTAAGAAAGCTTCAAAACTTGGATCTTGAATGACCTAAGTACTAGGTCCTGCAGGTGATTTTCCTTTGGCCTTTCCTGTAAAATATTAATGCAACATCTGTAAGCAACGCTTAGTGAGTTTATAGATTTTCAATATCAACATGCGTGTCAAGCGGAGTCATTAATCTTAGCGTGATATGTCTTGGCTGCCGCTACAGCCCTCATGATTGAGATATAGAATCATAGAATCGGATGATGTTCAAGCCACACTCACGCTTAAATCGTGGGGATCAGCCACATACTGGGCTAGCTACCAGTAAGTCAATATGGCGGAACATCGGAGGTCATAACCAATTCATAAGAACTGGTGAAATAGCCGGGTCTAGAACAATAGACCATAAGGGCTAGTCAAGCTGAATCAATTCTATCAAATGTCTGATCAATAATGGAAAAATATGTCTTAGAAGTCATGATAGCAATGAATCATAAGGCAAAGTCTGAAACAATATTAAATGCAATATGAAAAGATAATCAAATAGCTATCATGATTCACTGGGCAACACCCATCCATGGTGTGCACAGGTCTCATTCCAGCTGATAAAGTGAATGTCAATAAATCTATCAGCAACAATATATCTCAACCGGATCTATGCATGTTCAATCTGAATATCTATAACTCACAGGTCTGGGTCTTGGTCAAACAGATATATGAATCTGCCACCTGAGTTATCTCAGGATTTTGTCAATCTGTAATCTGTCAATTCTTTTCAAATCAGAGACCCGCTTTCAAGTCTTTAAGTCTTTAAATCTTTGTTCAGAATATACTGAACCTGTTCAAATTCATTCATGATAATATCATGTCAATTTCATCATCTTTATCATCATCATTTTAGTCTTTAAATTCTTTGTGTCAATGTTCAGATATCAACTGAACCTGTCCAGAATTATCATTGTCAAATCATATCAATTTCATGTCTTTTTCATAATCTTTATTTTATCTGATTCTGATAATTGATAACTCTGTTAATCATTTGATTCATTTTTCTTTAATTTTGTAAAAATATCAAAATAGGATATCCAATTTCGGATCATCCGGATTCGGACCATCCGGATTCGGACCAATCCGGATCTGGCACCCGGATTCGGACCAATCTGAAATAGCCACTCTAATTCGGACAAATTAATCATCCGGTATTCAGATTCATCCGAAATGGGCATCCCAATTCGGACCAAGCACACATCCGGATTCGGTTCATTATCCGAAATTGATATCATCCGAAATTGATACTATCTGAAATTCATACCATCCGAACTCGGATCATCCGAGTTCGGACCAACACTTAACAAAATATTTATTTGTTATCCGAAGTATGGGACCGAGATGGATTTCATCCGAATTTCATGGTCCGAAATGGGACATCATCCGAATTCGGATCATCCGAATTCGGATCCCACACTTGTTATTTTTCCAGAAATTGTTCTTGGTGTTCTTCATACGGATTTTATTAATAATTATCAAACTTTCATTTTTATCAACATGCAATGAAATATATTGATGTAATATCACTTTTTGAGTGTTTTTATACTAATTTCCCTATCAAAAACACTATAAATTCATCAAGATCATCCAAAAATAACTATTTTTGTCAAGAACACATTTTTGTCCAAAAACTTCGATTTCTGATTAGTTTTGGATGATCCAACCCAAAATTTTAGTTTCTATCACTTTTATATACATAATTTTATCATTATTTATCAACATTTCTAACATGCAACTTATAAATTTCACATTTTAATTCTTTTGGTTTCGGTTTTTCATAAAACCGAACCAAATTCATATTATTTTGAAATTAACATAATTCTTACCTTAATTTCTTGCAGATTAATGTTGCATGATGTTGTTTGTAACTTCTCGTTGTCTTCAATCCTCAGTTTAATGCAAGATTCATAAGAATTCTTGATAATTTTGGTGATATCCGAATGGTATAGAGAGAGAGAGGTTTTTCTTTAAATGTGTATTAAATGGCATAAATTGAGGTTTATATACATCATTTAATTATATTTGCAATTTAACCCACTATATTTATATATTTTACATCTCTTTAAATTTTAATCATCTTTAATAATTTATAAGATAAATATAATTTAATTAAACTTATTTCATACTTAATTAAATTACAAGGCAAATAATGTAAATAAATTACATTATCGAATCAAAATACTGAAATTAAGTTCAATTGAAAGTTAGGTTGTTACAAATATGCAACACTTTAAACAAATGTTGCAATTTTTAGTAAAAATTGCAACACTTTAGAAAATTGTTGCATTTTTTAAGTAAAAATGGCAACACTTCAAAAAAAGTGTTGCATTAAGTCATTATGTGCAACACTTATTGTCAATGTGTTGCTTTAGAGGGAACTTAAATAAAAAAGCAACAATTTTTTAAAGTGTTGCATCAAAAGTGTTGCATTAGCTTCAATCTGTAGTAGTGAGCCTTTGTTAACTGAAAGATTTGGACTTGCTGGAAGTCAACCTTGCTCCTCAGCTCAGAAAACCTTTGATTGTCTATGAAGGTTGATGATGTGGATGGTATGGATTGGATGGGAGTTGGGACGATTGGTGGAGGAACAGATGTTAGAACAGGTGGTGGTGGTGGAATGGGTTCTGATGTTTGGGCGGAAGGTATTTCTGGCTCAGGAGCAAAGGCTGATGAAGCTCCCTGCATGAAACGGTGCCTTTTGGCCCTCTGCCTGGTTACCAAAGGAACTTCTTCTTCTTCTTCAAAATCTGAGTCATCTGACTCCCTTGAAGCTCTTCTCCTTCGAACTTCTTCCTCAACCACCACTAATCTTGATCCATATGTCCCTATGTGAATGGACGGATCTGCGGTCACAGTGTCAGGGGCCTCAACCTCAATCTCCTCAACTTCTTCTGACTCAGAATCAGAAGTTGACTCGGCTTCGCCTTCTGGCTCAGGTTGATACTCATCTATCTGTTTAAAGATATCAACTTCTCCTTCTGGAGGCTCCAAGAGATCTCCAACGAGTTCAGTAGTAATCTCCTCATTTGCATTAGGCCCAGCTGCCCAAATTTCCTCCAAAGTCTGAAGTCTCGGATCCAATACAGGTGGTACAATTGAAGGACCAGCCTCTTCCGTTTCTTTTACTTGACTTGTGGAAGGCCTAGCAGCCTGAGTTTGTCTCGCAGATGGTCTTTGTCTCCTCCTCTGTTGCTGAGGCCTAGGTTGTGGCGGTTGATGTTGCTGCGGTTGCTGTGGAACCTGTAAATTCCCTGCCCAGTTGGCATCTTCCCCTACTTGGAAATCCGGATTAATTACTGCCCCAAACAGTGGTGCCTCCACTGGCCTCGCTAATCGTCCTCGATGAGCTTGACAATCTGCAAAGATGCGTTTATCAATCACCGCAACACTTTGAATTTCATTTTGTTGTGGCAGATTCGGTAGAAATGTCTAATCAACATCATCACGAATCGCGGATATAGCAGAAATTTTTCTCTGTCTGGAGCTGTTATTTGTTGAACAAACTCAGAAAGAACATCTCTGAGAAGCTAAACCTTTGATTGTACACCAATGCTATCATCCCTGACTGAATCTTTGACACAATGTAATCAAAGCCTGCTTTCTTGGCGGCAAAGCACACCATAAAAACATGTGCAAGATATCGCCACTGTCCAATCAGCCCGCTCTTCATGAAAGAAGACTTAGCCACGTCCAGGCTATACCCTATTCTAACAAAAGCCACCTGCCTCATTGTAAGGTCTACCTAACACAGATCTATCTAGACGCGGATCCGTTAACGAGTGCGGAATCCTCGTTGACGGTCAGACGGACAACTCTCAACCAACGGAAACACGGAGACTATTAGACGCTGAACGAACGACACACGAACGATCCTACGTACTAATTCTCTCCGAAACGGGACTCACCTAGCTGATAAACTCGAGATCGCTTAATGCTCAATTCCTCACGAATTCTGCAAAAGTCTTCTAATCATTCGAGTCTATCCCTAATTATAGACCCTGATTCGAGTCTGTTGTGGGCCAACCTCGAATCTGGCCTAAGGCCCATTCGAATCTGTCCATCTGACAGATTCGAATCTAACCTATTTTCGAATCTATGGTCTCATTCGAATCTATCTCAGATTCGAATGTATCCCCTTAAGTGATTCGAATCTAGCCTTTTACATAAACAACTAAGTGTTTGAAACTTATGATATTACCTTATGACTGATTTTATCTTTGAGCTTTATGTTTGAACTTCTTGTAATACGTTACATCAAGTTCAAACATACAAACACTGATAAAAATCAATCATACATAATATATATACCAAACATATGCTAAATCACAATGTAAGACAACTTAGACTACTATCGTCACACGGGATGTACCAACAGACTCCCCCTTGACGATAGCTTCTAATAATTCACACATTTGATTTAAGAACATGGTTTATTATTGATTCAAAACACTACCAGCATACAGACCTTTTTCAACGCATACCTTGACCACATTTTCATACTTACTCGCTTCAGCATCCATATGTGCGTCACTGGAAATCTTACAGTTATACAAAGTCTGCAGGTCTTCTTTAGATAGGTTTACCAGGTGAAGCGGGTCATAGACTCTAAGAATAACTTTTTCTTCTAAGTCTTCCATAACTGCTTCCCCAGTTTCCGTGTCAGCATACCACCACTTTAGATTTTGCAAAACATTCTGTGGCATTTTCTTCAGAGGTACCTTCCTCAGGCATTTAACTGGTTTGTACTGAATCCTCATCCAAGGTCGGCCTGTAAGAGGATCTATACGTGACTTATCCTCGACTCTTCTTCCGACCCTTGGACTCAACCGTTCAAACTTCCTCGATCTCCCCTCCTTTCTTATTATTCTTTCAATCACATTCGCATAAGGATCATCACAAATATTTATCAGATCTTTCCATGCAAGCGCGGTGATTTCAATCTTTGGAAGGGTGTTGAATGCTTTCAAAGTTTGCCTTAAGTACTGAAGCCCGTCTTTTCTTTTAATTATAAAAAGTTGAAGATCTCTGTCAAAGAACCAACTTAATATTCGCTCAGATAGCTTCCCTGTACCAGGCACTTTCATTGATCTCCTTATTGCCAACTCCTTCTCTTCGGCTCTGAACCATAGCTTCCTTTTTTCTTCGTTACTTAGCTCTCTTGCTGGTTCTTCAGTCGATGACTTAGGATTCAAGGCAACATTCACTATGTCAATATCAACCATTCTATCTCCATCTATCATATAAGTGTCAGTGATAGGATTCTGCTGTACAACTATTTCGTCAGCTTCATCATCCTCATCAGCTATTACTTCATCTTCCGGTTGCCAATCAACTATCTCTTCCGGAATAAACTCTCCTTCTTCAAATTCTTCTAATTCTTCAATATCATCTTCAAAATCAAAATCCATTAGCTCTTCTTCAATATCTTTCAGCGCATCTATCATGTCGCTATCTAAAGTCTTTGAAGAACCTGCTTCTCCTCCTGCTCCTCCCTCTCCTCCTTCTGTACTAGGCTCCCCCTGAACTTGTGTAACTTGAGCTGCAGAAAAATCTACAGACTCAATCTCTTTGTTCGTACCGGGATCATCGCCGTCATTATCATCATCTTCTCGCTGTACTTCCTGATCTTTACAACTCGTCTCCCCCTGAGTTTTTAGATTTTTCATAAGTTGCTCTAGGAGGGACCGCATTGCTCGGATTTCACTTGATTGATCAGCAACAAATGATTTAATCTCCGTGTTTTCGTCTCTAACACTTTCAACAATGTTTCTCAGTTCTGCATTCTCCTTATCAAGATTAGAGTTATGCTCCTGGAGTTCACCGACTGCTCTTGTGAGAGTTATGATTTGAACGTTCTGAAAGTCGACACGGCTCTTAAGTTGCATGATTCGTTGGTTGTCGGTATAGGCTTCTGATGTAGAAGGGATGGACTGAATGGGAGCAGGATTGAATGGTTGGGGAATGTAGGGTTCAGGTTGCTGAGGTGGCGGTGATGGTGGAGCTGTATCTTGGGGTTGGGTCTGGGTTTGAGGCGGAGGTTGTGCATCGGACTGTGATGAAGTCCCCTGCATAAACCTGTGACGTTTGGCCCGTTGCCTTGTCACTAACTGAGGAGTCTCTTCGTCTTCAAAATCTGACTCCTCCAATTCACTGGCCTCTCGCCTCCTCGAACCATCTTCATTGATAATCAATCGTGAACCATAGGTTCCAATTTGAATATGAGGATCTGTAGACACTGATTCTGGAGCTTCAACTTCGATCTCCTCCATTTCTTCTGATTCTGTAGCAGATGATGACTCATCATTGCCAGTCTGCTCTGGCACATATTCGTCAACATCTCTGAAGACATCTTCTTCTCCCTCTGGAGGCTCAAGCAATTCACCCACTAATGCTGCAGCTATATCTTCATTTGCATGTGGACCCGCCTCCCAAATTTCATTTAGCGTTTGGCACAATTGATCAGCTTCATTTGGGACATTTGACGGCCCGGCTTCCTGCACTTCTGTTTGCTGACTCGTAGAAGGCCTAGACGCCTGAGTCTGACTCGCAGTAGCTCTTTGTCTTCGCCTTGGATCACGGGGACGAGCACGAGGCTGTTGTTGTAGTGGACGTTGCTGTTGTTGTTGCGGTTGTTGTTGTTGCTGTCGAGGCTGAACTTCTACTTCACCTGCCCAGTTGGCATTATCTGGTGCCACAAAGTTCCTGTCTAAAACAGCTCCAAACAACGGTCGCTCGACCGGAATAGCCAATCTTCCTCGATGTGAGGAACAATCAGCGAATATCCTTTTGTCCATAATAGCTACATTCTGAACGTCATTTGATGGCGGCAGATTTGGCAAGAAGTGCCTGATCAACATCATGATGAACCGCGGATATAGCAGGAATTGCTGATTTTCAGGAGCGGTGATTTGGTGAACAAATTCGGAGAAAAACATTTCCGAGAAACTGTATGGTCGATTGTACACCATCGCTACTATCCCAGACTGGATCTTCGCAACTATATAGTCAAACCCGGCTTTCTTTGGTGCAAAACATACCATGAAGACATGAGCAAGAAATCTCCATTGCCCGATTAAGCCGCTCTTCATATAGGACACTTTCGACACGTCTAGACTGTATCCCATTCTCTGAAAGGCCGCTTGCCTGATGTTCAGAGGGAATTCGATCGGTCCAGACTCTTCTTCTTGAGTGCCCAGCTGCAACACTTGACGCAGCATATCCGCTGAAAATACTAGCGGTTGTCCAGCAATGCGAGTTCGTAGTACTGTCGGAGTGACCGAGCAGTCTACTTGAAGATGATCGTAAAATTGACGGATATAAGGCAATATGAGCTGAACATTATGAGATAGTGCAAATCCTATCCTAGATTCCACAAGAAATTCTAGCATCTGCCTGTATCCCTGCGCCTCAGGGAGGTCATGATCCGGATGAAGCACCATATTGTGCTTGGGAACAAACGCACGAACTGCCATATCTGCACAAGAAATAAAACTGTTAGACTCATTAAAAATCAATAAACTTGTTTAAATTCAAATTTGTTTTATTTTGTACTTTATTAAATACAAAATCTAACACAATTAAATTTCCACAAGTTTAATAAAATTTAAATTAAAGAAATTAAATAGAGTACAGATTCGAAGGGAACAGATTCGAAGTGTCCATATTCGAATGTAATGGACAGATTCGAAGAGTCCCTATTCGAGTCTAATGGACAGATTCGAATATCATTGTCATCTCGAATCTAATGATAGATTCGAGAACCCTATGAACAGATTCGAAAGTCCATGAACAGACTCGAAGTGCCGACATATGAATTTTCAACAAAAACCCAAGATTTTAACCATTTTGAACTTGGTAAATCACATACATTAGTTCAACTAGGTTCTAATCATTGATTTATGTCTTTAATTTGATCTTTTATAGGTCCAAACTTAGTTATTTAGCAAAAACCCAATTTTGACCAATAAAACTTCAAAAATTGACGATTTGTCCTTAAATGGTGTATAAAACTACCAAAATCTTGTACAATCCGGTTGATTATACCTAGATATGAGTGTAGAATCGAACACAGTAGCCTTAGAGTCGACAAAATGTCGTTTAGGAGCAATACGGTAGACTCGAGAACAGATTCGAGATCGTCACAGACAGATTCGAGGATATAGATTCGACAACAGTAAAGTAATAAATGACTTCACTATTGACCTATATATACTACCTACCTTCGAGTCTATGTGGATTCGAGTCTACTGACAGATTCGAAATACTTCACATTCGAGTCTGGCTTAGATTCGAAATTACCAACACTTAGAAAAATTTCGAAAATTTTGAAATAAGTTCAAGTTTTCCAATTTTTTTTCTACGGTATTGTGTAACCAGATAAACTATGCCAACTCTTTTACCCTAAGCAACAGATATTTCACGCAATGTTTATTTTATCCAACTTCGAATGCACCCTCAGTAACTTTTGACCTTTTACCTAAGTAAAAATTAAACTAAACTAAAATAAAATAAGCTAAGGTAAAAATAAAATAAAATAAAATAAAATTTTGACTAAAAAATTTTAATCTAGACTTAAGTTATAAAAACAAATTTACAAGCTAAGCTTAATACTAAACAACATAATTTTGATGAGTATAGTCGAAGAGAGGTTCAATCAGATAGCGATGTCCGATACTAACTTTCAGTACTTAAACTTTCACACTTAGGAATTTTTTGAATTCCTTTGATTGTTTGTCGTGACATACCCATTTAGCCGATTGTTGGTATTTTACCCTGTTAAACATTTTACATTTCGGAATATCCCTTGGCCTTTTTATTTATCAGGAAATTATCTTACGTGACTCAGACATAGACATACTTTTATGATCAAGGCACACAGACAAAAATTCTAACTTGTTGGTATTTGCAAACTTTCTTTAAAAGACAAACATCGGACACACGTCTGTATTCTCATACAACAAAGTGTCTTAGTTCGACTTAAGGTTTATTTTTAAAGTTAGCAGATAGCGGTGACAGGTCTGTACTGACGTACAACAAAGCGACATGTCTGCTAACCCGAATCTAAACAGAGACAACAGGTCTGTACTTACGTACAACAGAGTTGCATGTTTTCGACTCTCAGTTTTTCATGATATTTCTATTCTTTCCATTTTCAGATGTATTTGATGTTGCCATACATCCCCAGAAAGTTTGCACACCTCATTTAGACTTAAAGTTTGTATGTCTTGTACATAAAAATTAAGACCGATTGGTCATACATCTAGGTTAGTGACACGCTTGACTTTTTCTAGAACATTTTATTAGCCTTGAGATTCCCTATATGTATTATGCCTACCAACACATCAAACTAAATAAAGTATAACACTTAGAGTTTAGTTGCATTATGTGTGAAAGCCTAAATACTTAGAGTCTGTAACGACGGTGCTAATTTTCGTCACTTTGATCCTATGTATCTAAGACTTATCTCATTTTCTGATATTCTCTTTTTTTGTATTTTTTTTTTGTAATTTTCTCTCTTTTTTTCTTTTGTTTTTCATAGCAAAAAGCAGTAAACTAAGCTAACCTACTAACTTACTAAAAATAGAAACTTACTAAAAATAGAAACTTTCCTAAATTAGAAACTTACCTAAATTAGCAACTTACCTAAATTAGCAGACTACTGTAAAGAAAGAAATACTACTACTCTAAAGGAAATAAACATACTACTACTAAGGTCAAATTACTCTGGGTTGCGCATTCCATTCAGTTGAATCAAATACTCAAACCGTGACTTATCAAACGCTTTGGTAAATAAATCAGCATTATTATCTTCTGTTGCCACCTTTACCAGTTTGATTAAGTTCTTTTCAGCACAATCACGAATAAAATGATGTCTTATGTCTATGTGCTTTGTTTTACTGTGTTTAACTGGATTATTTGTTATAGCAATTGTAGATTGATTGTCTATCCTAATTGGAGTTTGAGTATAAGCCAAACCGTAATCTCGCAATTGTTGTTGTATCCACAAAACCTGTGAACAGCAACTACCAGCAGCAACATACTCGGCCTCGCACGTTGACACGGCTACCGATGTTTGTTTCTTGCATTGCCATGATTACCACTCTCTCCTAGGAACTGACAAACCTCCAGTCGTTGATTTGCGCGTCAAGACTGCATCCTCGTAGTCCGAATCTTGTGAACGCCTCCAACCCCTCTAGATCTCCCTCCGCGTGATACCCAAAGTCCCGCTTCGGTTTCGAACCTGAGTTATCGTTCGTAGAATCCGATTCACCGCTTCATATGCATCTCCTTTGGATCGCTTTGATGAAACCTAGGCACACATACACACAGCAAACATTTGTCAGGTTCTTTTCAGCAGTTAAATACATAAGTGACCAAATCATGGCCCGATATAAAGTCGGATCCACACGAACACTTTCAGTACCCGGCCCGAGATTGTGATTCACTTGAAATAGGGCCGTTGGCTGAGTGGGCAGGTCACACTTAGTTACTTCCAATCCCGAAACGCTCACTACATATGTCCTAGACATACTTGGTCTGATGGATAAACATGCCTCCTTCTTTTGCGTCAACTGTAACCTAAAAAGAACATTCAACTCTCCCATAGCATCATCTCGAAACTTAGATTCATAACCTTCCAAAATCTTTGCACATCTGTTCGGTCGCTGATCCAAAAATGATATCATGAGTTACACTTGTACCAAGATAAACTGGATCTCCCCTTTCTCTTCACAAAAATAGAGTCTCTCCTATCCCTACCCCCTTCTCAAAAGCCATTTTTCTAAAAGCTGGTTGGATAGAGGGTCTCATACCATGCCCTGGGTGCCTGATGTACAATCCATAACGAGCCTTACTCTAATCGATATACTCTATCAGCCTATTTAGGATCTGTTAAATCACGGGGGGCGGCTTGTTCTACATACACCAAAACTCTCTCACTTCACTTTCCCATACAGGAAAGCACTCTTAACGTCCAGTTGATATACTTTAAATCCCTTGAAGGAGGCAAAAGCTAAAAACAACCTAATTGCTTCTAACCTTGCTACAGGTGCAAACACTTCTTTGTAATCGATTCCCTCCTCTTGGTTGAAACCCTTTACAACTAATCTCGCTTTGTTGCGCGTGACTATACCCCGATCGTCTCTCTTGCACTTAAAAACCCATTTGGTTCCTATTGCAATCTCCCCTCGAGGTAACGGAACTAACTCCCACACTTCTAGTTTCCTAAATTGTGAAAGTTCTTCCTGCATCGCTTCAACCCAGGAGTTGTCCTTAAGTGCCATCTGCACATTTTTGGGCTCTACTTGCGATATGAAACACGAATATAGACATGTATGATATGCCTCGGAGTCGTTTATCATTGACAACAACACAGTGTTGTTATTTACACTACTCCGAGTCCTCACACCCTCGTTAGGATTTCCTATGATGCTATCTATAGGATGGTTCTTGTTAATCCTAGAGGTCTCTATTTCGTCTACCCTTAGATTATCTCCTAAGTTGGATCCTATTTCACCTAAAGGGGGAACAGGCTCAGCTGCCACATTCTCTTCCTCACGGACGTTTTCCTCAGAGGCAGAACTTGATGCTTGAGTCTGATTCTCAGTGTTAGGTTCTTCTGGATTAGCAACTTCTGGAGACCCATCTACAGTCGCAGTAGGCTCGGACGTAGATTCGAACGTGGTCCTTTGAAAAATATGGCCATCGTCATTTAGGTGCAACGTCGCCATGTCTTTATCGATTGTACCTGCAGTATCATCCAAAGGAATGTTAAATGACTCAAATAACTTATCATAGTCAAATATCCATTCCGGACCAGTTTGGGGTTCATGTGTATAACTTGTGACTTCAATATTATACACAATCTCCACAGTACCACTCTTTTTGTTAAAAACCCGTTTGTTTGGTGAGTTTGGCACATAACCTAGGAAGTATCCTTCGTCAGCCTTTTCACCAAACTTCGGTTGATGTTTTGTTCTTAAGAGTGTGCATGGTACTCCAAACGGTTCGAATCCAGTTAAGTTAGGTGGCCTTTTATTTAAAATTTCATAACATGTTTTGTTCAATGATTTGACTGTAAGGACTCTATTTAAAATATGGCACGCGGTATTCACTGCCTCCCCCCAAAACATGGTAGGAAGCTTTGAATCCGAAAGCATGGTCCTTGCAGCCTCAATCAAAGTTCTGTTTTTACGTTCGGCCACCCCATTCTGTTGAGGTTCATATGGTGCACTGAATTGATGCACGATGCCATTTGATAGACAATATACACCAATTACAGAGTTTTTAAATTCAGTCCCATTATCACTACGTATATTTTTAACCCTTGTTCCGTAGGAATTCTCCACTTGGTCTAAGAACCCGATGAGCTTTGTAGCCGTCTCGTCCTTCGTACCTAAAAAGAAAACCCATGAAAACCGTGAGTAATCGTCAGTGATAACTAAGCAAAACCAACTACCTCCTATACTCCTTTTGTTGATAGGGCCAAAAAGGTCCATATGCAACAAATCGAATGTCGAGGTTATGGAGTTCAGCTTCTTGGACTTGTGTGTCTTTTTATGTTGCTTGCCCTTCATGCACTGTAGACACTTGTCTTCAAACTGAAAGCTCTTCAGAGGCACACCTTGCACCAAACCATTCTTCGTTATGTAGTTCATTTTCCTTAGGTGCAAGTGAGCCATGCGTCTGTGCCACAAAACCGATTCCGTCTCCGAAGCTTTTGATAGTAAGCAGATCGGACCCATCGAATTATCTGGCTTGTTCATATCGAGCTTGTACAAGTCATTCTTCCTTGGAGCCCGCATCAATATCCAATCTTCAGGTATCTTGAATCCCGGCTTTAGCACTAACGCCTCAGTGTCAGTAAATAACACCGAGTTCTTCTTATCACAGATTTGAGATACACTAATGAGATTATGAACCAGTTTATCAACGTGATAAACTTGATCCAATGTAATCGTCCCATTAGTGACTTCTCCAGTTCCAGTGATATTTCCTCCTTTGTTGCCCGCGAATGATACAAATCCCCTATTACCCCCCTTGAAGTCTGTGAGAAGACTTCTTTCCCCCGTCATATGCCTGGAGCAACCCCTGTCGACGAACCACTTGTTGTTTGGACCGGTAGTTATCTCCTGCACATGAAAGAAAAATAGGTTAGTTATCACGGGGAACCCAAGCCATGACTGACTTGGTAATACCATTCTCGTCCACATACTTGAACTCTTTCAAATACCCATCTCGCCTTTCAGGTGACTTGGGCCTTTGAACTGAATTCTGTTGTGGTGCCGAGTGATTTAGATTCACTCTTTGCCTTTGAGTAGGCATTTGTTGTGGTGCTCTAGAATAAGTCTTATTATAATGCATTTCAGACTGTGATCCTTGAGCTTTTACCGGAACATATTGTCTAACAGGAGTATGTGACCTAACTGGAGTGTGTGACCTGCTAGGTGTTGTGCTCCTATAGACTTGTTGAGGTGCTGACCTAGATTGATTAATGACACGATTCGATGAATTTGTCCTAACCACTTCTTTTGGTCCAACCTTAACCGGTGTTTGTTTCACAACAGGTTTTGGTGCGACCTGCACAGTTTTCTCGGTACTCTGAGAACTACTAGTGCTCGCCACACTTGGTGAGGGCTTAACAGGTGTTGGAATCACTGTCTTAGGTGTAACATCAGCTTTCCTATTTGGACAGTGAGAAGCAACATGCCCTTTCTCGTGACATCTAAAGCAAGACATCTTATCCATGGACTTTTTGGTTGGTCCCTTAGATCTAGGTGTCTCACTAGTGTCTATTACCTTTGGTACATCTACAGTGTCTGTCTCTTCGACCTGGTCAGCCCATGAAATTTTCTGTGTTCCTGCAGGTGTTTCACTGGAGGAAGACACAAATTTCACTTTTTTGACCTTGACAGTTGAGTCAGTCACCTTAGGTGTATTTTCAACTTTAGGCTCAGTTGTCGGTTCAGGTAGGTCCTCTAAGTCTACTGAGTTGTCAGTTTTCTCCTGAGGCTGAGGCACATAGTTTGCATTGAACGGTGGAGGAATTTCGTGAAAACCTAGACCTACAGGCTTCTTAGACTGTCTTTTGGCATCTAAGACTTTCCCTAGGTTTAGGCTCGAATTCCTAAACTTTTCCAGCTTGCTATTTGCCTCTGCTACCTTAACCTTGGTCTCGGCTAGCTCTATGTCCTTATCTTTCAGACTTTTGGTCAAGGCTTCTACATGCTCATACATAAGCTCTATCCTAACACACTGCTCACTCAGTTTGTCTTTTAGAACGATTACATCTTGAGCAACAGCCTTAAGCTTTTCTTTTAAATCTTGTTTTATATCATTTAGGCTAGCATTTTCTATTTTTAAGTTTTCATTTTGAGCAGCTATGGTCTTATGTGAGTCTAAGACTAGATTTAACCTATCGTTAGAACTAACACATAAAGCACATAAATCACGAAATAGAGAAATAGAAAGACTAACCTTTGAGTTGTCAGATTCCACGTTGGCCATCTGAGCAGCAAACTCCAGCACGGTTTGATCATTCGCTTTCTCTACCCACATCGGACTGCTTTCCCTTGTGGTCTGCTCATCTTCCTCACAACCATTCTCCGTAACTTCAGCCATGAAAGCTCTAGCGTTGGACTCCGGATGTGAACTCCAGTCATAGGAACCATCTAGCTGTCTGTCAGAAGTGACATTGGATATCAGATCCGCTAGATTGGCTTGACCAAATGAAGAACTCGGAAGATATCTCTGTTGGGACTGACTTTGGTACTGTCCTTGATGCTGACTCTGCCCCTGGTAGGTTTCTACCTTCGGTCTTTGACACTCCCTCGCGAAATGTCCCAATCCCTGACAGTTGTAGCATTTGACCTTGGACTTATCAAATCCTATCCCCTTGTTATTCATCTGTAGATTTCTTCCAGTTCTCTTTATGAATCTCTTAACCCTCTGGGTTACCATGGCCAGTTGCCATTTAAGATCCATCTCCTCAAGATCATCAGGGTCGACCTGATCGTAGTCTTCATCCCAAAGAGCCGGATCATTAATCTTCCCTTGAACGCAATTTCCGTATGCGGCCACAAACGAAGCAAGCAGATTCAGATGTTCTTCCGCCGACTTTGCGCTCATTGGCATCTTCGAATAGCTTTGACTGGTCGATGCCTGTTGGACTTGAGGTTGCGATTCTTCCGATCTTCCTAACCCTAAGAACGCGCGATTCAGTGAGTCTTCGGACTCTGGTGGCGATGACGTTTCTCCGGTGAAAAACGCTGTAGCACTCTTCTGATCAGCTGTCACTGATGATTTTGATGTCTTTCCAAAATACATAGCCGGATTTTGGACTTGCTCGTAATCAGTCTCAGCCTTTATCATTTCGAAGTGATATGCCCTTAACGTTCCCACGATGTCATCCAGTGATTGAGCATAGTATTTATCTTCATTCAGCTTAATCATAGCCACGTACATAGCCCATTTGGCCGGTAGGGCATCAAGAAGCTTATTGTTCTTGTCTGTGTCAGAATACTCAATACCATGACTTTCAAGCTCTGTTATCAGATGATAAAATCGTGTGATAATATCATCCAACTGTTCATCCTTAAGAGCCTTGAAAATTGCAAACTGTTGGGTCAACAACTCTGTACGCTTTCTACGTACCCGTGGATTACCCTCACACCTTTTCTGAAGAGACTTTCAAAGTTCTTTCGACGTCCTCTGAGTCCGAAATGTGTGCAAGATATCTTGAGGTAAAGCCATTCGGATAATGGAGAAAGCTTTGTTTTCGGCTTCAAATAATTTCTTGTCATCTTCTTTCATCATTTGATATGACAAGACCTTTTGACGGCCTTCAACCTCAGAAACTGGTGGAATGTACCCTTCATCAATGCACACCCACATGCGCATATCATTGAATCGTACAAAATCCGTAAATCTATCCTTCCACCAGTAGTAATCCTCAACTTTCATCAGCTTAGGTGGTGCATTGGCCTTCCCAACTTCGTGATCCATCTCAAGGAATTTCTGAAGGTTTGACATCTTTTCTGAAAGAATTTGAATTTGAACTTAATTAATTTAATTAGAAAATGATTTAAATTAATTTATTCGAATCTAGATAGATTCGAATCTAATTAATATTTAATCTTTTGAAATTAAATTCGATTAAATCTTAAAAGTCAAGTAGATTCGAAATAATGTCAGATTCGAGGAACTCCCTAGATTCGAAGATATGACAGATTCGAAGGACTCTATAGATTCGAACACCCTTAGAATCGAAGGCACAATAGAATCGAAATTCAGCAGAATCGAAGCACAGAATCGAAACAGTATAGACTCGAAACAAACTCGAAACAGTATAGACTCGAGATCCAATTCGAATGTAATAACAGATTCGAAACACCACAGACTCGAAACTGACTGAAATTGACTCGAAAGGAGCGTATTTTGGTTAGACTCGAAAATAAAGTAAAACCCTAATTACCCCTATAGAATCGAGCGCCGCAAACTCGAAAAACGGCTAACACTTTGATTTTTTTGACGTTTTATGGATTAAATCACTAATTTTCAAATGAAAAACAATGATTTCGACCAAAAACGTGAAAAACGACAAAATGTTTCCCGAATATGAATTTGCTAAGCTCAAAAACACGTTTTTGAGAGAAAAACCATCCAATTAGCGTCAAGAAACCTAGAATGTATCTGATGAACACGAAGAACACCACGAACACTCCGTAAGCTCTGATACCACTTGTAAGGTCTACCAATGCAAGATCTATCTAGACGCGGATCCGTTAACGAGTGCGGAATCCTCGTTGACGGTTAGACGGACAACTCTCAACCAACGGAACACGGAGACTATTAGACGCTGAACGAACGACACACGAACGATCCTACGTACTAATTCTCTCCGAAACGGGACTCACCTAGCTGATAAACTCGAGATCGCCTATTGCTTAATTCCTCACGAATTCTGCCAAAGGTCTGCTAATCATTCGAGTCTATCCCTAATTATAGACCCTGATTCGAGTCTGTTGTGGGCCAACCTCGAATCTGGCCTAAGGCCTCATTCGAATATGTCCATCTGACAGATTCGAATCTAACCTATTCGAATCTAAGGATACATTCGAATCTATCACAGATTCGAATGCCTTCCTTAACCTATTCGAATCTAGCCAATACACTTAAACACTTAAGTGATGAAACTTATAATATTACCTTATGATTGATTTTATCTTTGAGTTTTATGTTTGAACTTCTTGTAATACATTACATCAAGTTCAAACATACAAACACTGATAAACATCAATCATATATAATATAAATATATACCAAACATATGCAAAATCACAATGTAAGATAACTTAGACTGCTATCGTCACACGGGATGTACCAACATGTCATCCCCGATGTTATGGTCGTCTCAGATGGTGTGGTTTTATGCCGAGCTTTGGGCTCGAAGGAGTTGCGGCTCTTGTTCCGTACTTGGTGTACGAAGAGGGTATACGATGTTTGTCATCGGTGTTACTCTTGGGGCTTCATAAAGATTTATAAAATGCGTAATCTGTGTATTCACTAAGCATTAGCTTATCCCTTCAGTTGTTTACTTTTTACAGGAAAAGGGAAGTCTGCTGCCGGACCTTCTAGTTAGATTGTTGTGAAGTTATTGGAAGATATCTACTACTCAATCGGTAATTATGCTTTGGGACAATGTTATATTATACTATGGACGTTGTAATAATGAACTGAGTATGTAGACTTAGATTTGGAACCTTGTAGCACCGTAGGGTGTTTGACACTTTTGTATTACTTTATTTACATATTTTTAATGCTTCCACACTTTAACTAAGTTATCAGATCATTATGTATTTGTTAGTTGGTGATTAAATCCTGGGTGTCTTGTAATTGGTGGTTAATGTGGCAAGGGTGTGACATGGTATGGTATCAGAGCAGTAGTTTGAGATTCAAGTGTTCGTTAGGTCTTGATCTCAAACATTAAGTGATGACATCTAGTGATTCTAAGTAATGATCTGAACTAAGATAGGTTACGATCTAGTAATCATAGGGATTGACTATCATACGGGACAAATGGGTGGTGTCTTTAAATTAATGACATGTTACTAAACAAGTTATATGTTTATTATTTCAGAACATGTCTGGAGGAGGAATGAAACCTGAAGAAACAAGGGAGATGATGCTAGCCATGATGGCTGAACAGAACAAGATGATTCAAGATCAGTTTCGGGCTCGAGATGAGGTCGAAGCTAAGAGAAGGGAGGATAAGAGAAAGAACAAAGAAAAGGAAGGGGGCAACAATGAGGAACAAGATGACAATACTGGGTCATCTAACAAACCCAGAGGCTGTCGTTTCAAGGACTTTAAGGGAAATGGTGCTGTAGAGTTAAATGGACTGGGAGCCGCTGTTGCCGCACTCGAATGGATAACGGCAACCGAACGGACATTCCGAATCAGCGACTGTGCTGAGAAGGACATGGTTCGGTATGCTACTGTGATGTTCACTAACGATGCAATCATGTGGTGGAATTCTATGGTTAACGCCCTAACCTTGGAGAAAGTGGTTGTTATGACCTGGGCTGAGTTCACTGATTTGTTCACTCAGCAGTATTGTCCGGTTGATGAGCGCTGAAGACTGGTGGCTAAGTTTATGTCGTTAATGCAGGGGACTAAGACTGTGTCCCAATATGCTGTGGAATTCACGAGGCTGAGCCTGTTTGCGCCTCATCACGTCGATACTGAGGAAAGGAAAGTGACCAGGTTCGAGGCTGGTCATGATACTGAAATCAGAAGGGTTATGCGCAACGTTCGCTACCCTACATTTGCTGGTTTACTTGAGGCTGCCAGAAATGTAGAGCAAATTCTGATCATGTCGGGTTATTCCATTGGGTCTGCTGCTGCTTCCACCAACCCAACACAACCGTCACCGCAGAAACGTCAATGCGAAGGAGGTTACTCTGGTTCTTCTCGCTCGTCGCAGTACTCGCCGCAACAGTCTTATCGCCGACAATCTGGTTCTTCTGGTCGTGGTCGTGCTCGTGCGTACTCCATCAACACCGAGCCGCAATATTGTAATAGATGCCATTTGGAACATTTTGGCAAGTGTATTAATGATCGTGCATGTTTTTGCTGTGGAGAGCTGGGCCATTTTCAGAATGAGTGCCCAAGGAAAGGAGATGCTTGTCATAAATGTGGTGTATGGGGACACTATAGCAGAAACTGTCGAATGAATACTCCAACAGCTGCTGCTCCATCTTCAACACGATCATCTGGGGGATCAAGTGGTGGTTCAGTAAACTGCCGGAACCAGCCACAAAGGGCACCGGCTCGTGCTTTTCAGATAACGGCAGAGGAAGCAAGGGAAAACCCGGAGGTGGTTACTGGTACGTTTATCGTAAATTCCTTGCCTGCACGAGTTCTTTTTGATTCGGGTGCCAACCGGTCCTTTGTGTCTACTATTTTTGCACAACAACTTGTCATGCCACTGTCTAGATTATCTGCTGTACTTGATATTGAAACTGCTAGCAACACTCTAGTCAAGGTAGATCACGTATACCGTAATTGCACATTAGTAATTGAAGATGTAGCCTTCAATTTAGATCTGATTCCGATAGAGTTCAGCGAGTTGGACGTGATTGTCGGGATGGACTGGTTGATCGAAAATGAAGCCCACATAGTTTGTAAGAATCGTATGATAAAGATAACTGCTCCGGAGGGGCGTGAGATATGTATATACGGGGATAGGAGAAGCGGGAATTTATGTTTGTTAACCATTGCAAAAGCTCGAAAGCTTGTTGCAAAGGGGTGTGACGCTTACTTAGCATATGCGATAGATGCTAAGGCTGAGCAGAGGACTTTGGCCGAAGTGCCTGTTGTTTCACAATTCCCGGATGTGTTTCCGGAAGACTTGTCTTGCGTGCCGCTTGAGAGACAAGTGGAGTTCCGTATTGACTTGATCCCTGGAGCTGCACCGGTAGCTCGTTCTCCGTATCGCCTTGCTCCTATAGAGATGAAAGAGATGATGACACAACTCCAAGAGTTGTTGGATAAGGGCTTCATTCGACCGAGTTCATCGCCGTGGGGAGCTCCGGTATTATTTCTTAAGAAGAAGGATGGCACGATGAGAATGTGCATTGACTACCAGGAGCTGAATAAGTTGACAATTAAGAACAAGTATCCGCTGCCCAGGATAGATGATTTGTTTGATCAACTGCATGGGGCTAGTGTGTTCTCTAAGATCGACTTGAGGTCGGGATACCATCAGTTGAAGGTACGAGAAGAGGATGTACCAAAGACAACATTTAGGACACGTTATGGGCATTATGAGTTCTTGGTTATGCCTTTCGGGTTAACCAATGCCCCGGCTGTCTTTATGGATCTAATGAACCGAGTTTGCAGACCGATGTTAGACAAGTCTGTAATAGTGTTTATTGATGATATTTTGGTATACTCTAAGTCTGAGGCCGAACATGCTGAACATCTAAGGGAACTGTTAGAGTTGTTGAGGAAAGAGAAAATGTACGCCAAATTTTCGAAGTGTGAGTTTTGGCTGCAACAGATACAGTTTTTAGGACATGTGATTTCTGGAGCTGGGATTTCAGTAGATCCGGCTAAGGTAGAAGCGATAAAGAACTGGGAACCGCCGTGTTCAGCTACTGAAGTTAGAAGTTTTCTGGGGTTGGCGGGCTACTATAGGAGGTTCATAAAGGATTTTTCTAAGATTGCAGTTCCTTTGACTGCATTAACAAAGAAGAATGCACCTTTTGTCTGGGAAACCGTGCAGCAAGAGGCGTTTGATATTTTGAAGAAGACACTAAGTGAAGCTCCGATACTTGCTCTACCAGAGGGCAATGAGGATTTTGTAGTATACACTGATGCATCGAGATTGGGATTAGGCGCTGTACTGATGCAGCGTGGAAAGGTTATAGCATATGCTTCAAGACAGTTGAAGCAGCATGAGAAGAATTATTCGACTCATGATTTGGAGTTGACCGCTGTTACATTTGCTCTGAAGTTATGGAGACACTATCTGTACGGTACTAAGTGCCAATTATACACGGATCATAAGAGTTTGAAGTACATCTTTAGTCAGAAGGAGCTTAATATGAGGCAGAGACGATCGATGGAATTAATAAAGGATTATGATTGCGAAATCCTTTATCACCCGGGAAAGGCTAATGTAGTAGCCGATGCTTTGAGCCGCAAAGCTTATGTTAAGGATTGCTGCTACATGATGACATCTACTATGTTAACGTCTACCATTATAAATGACGTTAAGGCCGCTCAGGAAGAAGCCTTGAAAGATGAAAATGTTGGTGCTGAGGATATAGGAGTGCAGATTAAGAATATGGAAACAAGCGAGTCGGGATTAAAAGGTATAAATGAGAGGATCTGGGTACCAAAGTTTGGTGGTATGAGGAAGATAATCATCGAAGAAGCGCATCAATCAAAATTTTCAGTACATCCCGGAAGTACAAAGATGTACAATGAGCTTAAAGCAAACTTTTGGTGGCCCGGATTGAAGAAGGATATAGGCCAGTATGTTGAGAGATGCAGAACTTGTCGGTTAGTGAATGCCGAACACCAGCAACCATATGGCAGTCTGCAACCGCTTCCCATTCCGGAATGGAAGTGGGAACATATTACGATGGATTTTGTCACTAAGTTGCCGAAGACTAGACGTCAACACGATACAGTCCGGGTAATAGTGGGTAGATTGACTAAGTCGGCACACTTTATTCCGATAAGAGAGAGTTATTCTTTGGAGAAGTTGGCTCAGATTTACATGGACGAGGTCGTTTCTAGGCATGGAGTGCCTAAGTCCATAGTATCGGATCGAGATAGCCGATTTACTTCAAACTTTTGGTCAGCACTGCAAGAAGGGTTGGGAACGAGGATTTCGATGAGTACGGCTTATCGACCGCAAACCGATGGTCAAAGTGAACGAACAATCCTTACTCTGGAGGATATGATGAGATCATGTGTATTGGATCTCGGAGGCAATTGGGACGATCATTTGCCATTAATAGAGTTTTCATACAATAACAGTTACCACGCGACGATCAAGAAAGCACCGTTTGAGGCTTTGTATGGAAGGAGATGTAGGACTCTTACGTGTTGGAGAGAAACTGGTGAAACGCCGATTTCTGGGCCGGCCTTGCTTCAAGAAACAAACGAGAAGGAATAAACCAATCAGTTTTGAGATAAATGATTGGGTGTATCTAAAAGTATCACCTATGAGAGGTGTTACTCCTTTTGTTAAGAGAGGAAAGCTAGCTCCCAGATTTGTCGGACCGTTAAAGATATTAGAGAAAATTGGAAACCAGTCTTACCGTTTGGAATTGCCTGAAGAGATGTCGGGCATACATCCGGTATTCCATGTTGGAAATCTCAGAAAATCATTTACTACTGGAAATGAGGATTGGGCTAATCACACCGAGTTGCTAATCGATGAAAGACTTCATTATGTGGAGGAGCCGGAGTGCGTATTGGATACTAAGATGAAAAAGCTAAGGAGTAAAGAGATAGAAATGGTGCTTGTACGTTGGAAGCATCACAAAGGAGCGAATCACACTTGGGAGACAAAGGCAGAGATATTGAAGAAGTATCCGAAACTGTTCGAATCCGAGTAACTTCAAGGACGAAGTTGAGCGTGGTGGAGCCCATGCAGTAACATCCTCGGATTTATTATATTGTAATTGGGTTAATTAGATGAATTTTTATATTAAGTTAAATTATTAAAAATTTTTATGTATCTGGATATTGGGAAGTTGGTTGTTATTTTAAGAGATTAAGAAGTTTAAGAACTTTGGAATTATTATTATGGAATGTTATGAAATATCAAAGTTAGTGATGATAAAACTAAGAATAAATCAGTATTTTATGGAACCGGTTAAGTTGAGGGGTGAAATGTGCAAAATGGGAAAGATGGGAATAAAAAGGTCAAATGCCTTTTATTTTCACCATTTACTCTCTCTCTCTAGAACACTCTCTCTCGGCTCTCTACCTTCTCTCTTGATTTTCTCTCAAACCGATCGGCCGATTGTCGAGTTCTATACGTCATCGGAAAGATCTCGAGGAGTACTACAACGTTCTACGGTTGCATTCGTGAATTCGTACGAATTGAGGTAAGAATCGATCCTTTTAGGCTCTTACATTTTCGGTTTTGAAGATATGCATTCGAGTTTATCATTTTTATGTGATTTAGAGTTAATTTAGCTTGAGTTTTAACTAGAATATGATAGAGTATGTATAATGGAATCGAAACTAGGCTAAATACGTATCATATTTGTGTTTTTTGGGCTTTGAAATGAATGATTTAAGCTGTAGATATGAACAAATTCGAGAATGCCAAGAACAAAGTCGAAATGCAAGAACAAACTCGATTTTTGTACTAAATTCGAGTATGTATTCGAATTTAACATCATGGGGTTTGAATTTAACCCCTAAATTCGAGATAGGGTTTGAACTTAACCCTAAATTCGAGAATAGGGTTCGAACTTAACCCTTAAATTAGAGATTGACTTCGAATTTAACCTCCAAATTAGAATTTAATGCCTACAATTGAAACCCACTCTTTAAACTCGAATATATTGAATAAAACCCATACACAATGCATAAAATAACAAAAGTTGTTCAAAGGTTAGCAAAATAAGTTTTAAGTGTTGGAATTCGGATGGGTCCGAATTGGCATGTGGTCCGAAATTGGTGTGGGATTCGAATTTGACATGGATCCGAAACGGGGATAAAAAGATACAAAAATTATAAATTTGGTTATATGAAAATTAAACAAGTTATTGACACGGGGTATTGTTGCAACTGACTTACAGGTCCCTTGTGGTTTTGTTTAACCCACAGTGGGGTACTTTGTGGATCTGGTTGAAATTCCGAGGAGAAATAATATCGGTTAAAGTTTATTTACGCACCCACTGTGAGTACATTAGATTTCACATGTTTATATCTGTTTTATGTTAGCTTTGCCTGCTGAGACATGTTGCTTCATTATCGTTTGGAATTCTACTAACTTGCGTAGATTTAGATGCACATTCATACTTGTTGCATGTCCGTTCGTTTGTTGTGCATCTAGTGATGGACCGGTGGGTCGCATCAATTACTCCGATGTTACTGCGCTATATGACCTGGAGCAGATCCCTCCGAGGTTCTGGTAGGCAGTATGTCATCCTCGATGTTATGGTCGTCTCGGATGGTGTGGTTTTATGCCGAGCTTTGGGCTCGAAGGAGCTGCGGCACTTATTCCGTACTTGGTGTACGAAGAGGGTATACGATGTTTGTCATCGGTGTTACTCTTGGGGCTTCATAAAGATTTATAAAATGCTTAATCTGTGTATTCACTAACCATTAGCTTATCCCTTCAGTTGTTTACTTTTTACAGGAAAAGGAAAGTCTGCTGCCGGACCTTCTAGTTAGGTTGTTGTGAAGTTATTGGAAGATATCTACTACTCAATCGGTAATTATGCTTTGGGACAATGTTATATTATATTCTGGATGTTGTAATAATGAACTGAGTATGTAGACTTAGATTTGGTACCTTGTAGCACCGTAGGGTGTTTGACACTATTGTATTACTTTATTTACATATTTTAATGCTTCCGCACTTTATCTAAGTTATCAGATCATTATGTATTTGTTAGTTGGTGATTAAATCCTGGGTGTCTTGTAATTGGTGGTTAATGTGGCAAGGGTGTCACATGGTATGGTATCAGAGCAGTAGTTTGAGATTCAAGTGTCCGTTAGGTCTTGATCTCAAACATTAAGTGATGACATGTAGTGATTCTAAGTAATGATCTGAACTAAGATAGGTTACGATCTAGTAATCATAGGGATTGACTATCATACGGGACAAATGGGTGGTGTCTTTAAATTAATGACATGTTACTAAACAAGTTATATGTTTATTATTTCAGAACATGTCTGGAGGAGGAATGAAACCTGAAGAAACAAGGGAGATGATGCTAGCCATGATGGCTGAACAGAACAAGATGATTCAAGATCAGTTTCGGGCTCGAGATGAGGTCGAAGCTAAGAGAAGGGAGGATAAGAGAAAGAACAAAGAAAAGGAAGGGGGCAACAATGAGGAAGAAGATGACAATACTGGGTCATCTAACAAACCCAGAGGCTGTCGTTTCAAGGACTTTAAGGGAAATGGTGCTGTAGAGTTTAATGGACTGGGAGACGTTGTTGCCGCACTCGAATGGATAACGACAACCGAACGGACATTCCGAATCAGCGACTGTGCTGAGAAGGACATGGTTCGGTATGCTACTGTGATGTTCACTAACGACGCAATCATGTGGTGGAATTCTATGGTTAACGCCTTAACCTTGGAGAAAGTGGTTGTTATGACCTGGGCTGAGTTCACTAATTTGTTCACTCAGCAGTATTGTCCGGTTGATGAGCGCCGAAGACTGGAGGCTAAGTTCATGTCGTCAATGCAGGGGACTAAGACCGTGTCCCAATATGCTGTGGAATTCACGAGGCTGAGCCTGTTTGCGCCTCATCAAGTCGATACTGAGGAAAGGAAAGTGACCATGTTCGAGGCTGGTCTGGATATTGAAACAGAAGGGTTATGAGTAACGTTCTCTATCCTACATTTGCTGGTTTACTTGAGTCTGCCAGAAATGTAGAGAAAATTCTGATCATGTCGGGTTATTCCATTGGGTCTGCTGCTGCTTCCACCAACCCAACACAACCGTCACCGCAGAAACGTCAACGCGAAGGAGGTTACTCTGGTTCTTCTCGCTCGTCGCAGTACTCGCCGCAACAGTCTTATCGCCGACAGTCTGGTTCTTCTGGTCGTGCTCGTGCTCGTGCGTACTCCATCAACACTGACCCGCAGTATTGTAATAGATGCCATTTGGAACATTTTGGTAAGTGTATTACTGATCGTGCATGTTTTTGCTGTGGAGAGCTGGGCCATTTTCAGAATGAGTGCCCAAGGAATAAAGATGCCTGTCATAAATGTGGTGTATGGGGACACTATAGCAGAAATTGTCGAATGAATACTCCAACAGCTGCTGCTCCATCTTCAACACGATCATCTGGGGGATCAAGTGCTGGTTCAGTAAACCGCCGGAACCAGCCACAAAGGGCACTGGCTCGTGCTTTTCAGATAATGGCAGAGGAAGCGAGGGAAAACCCGGAGGTGGTTACTGGTACGTTTATTGTAAATTCCTTGCCTGCACGAGTTCTTGATATTGAAACTGCTAGCAACACTCTAGTCAAGGTAGATCACGTATACTGTAATTGCACATTAGTAATTGAAGATGTAGTCTTCAATTTAGATCTGATTCCGATAGAGTTCAGCGAGTTCGACGTGATTGTCGGGATGGACTTGTTGATCGAAAATAAAGCCCACATAGTTTGTAAGAATCGTATGATAAAGATAACTACTCCGGAGGGGCGTGAGATATGTATATACGGGGATAGGAGAAGCGGGGATTTATGTTTGTTAACCATTGCAAAAGCTCGAAAGCTTGTTGCAAAGGGTTGTGACGCTTACTTAGCATATGCGATTGATGCTAAGGCTGAGAAGAGGACTTTGGCCGAAGTGCCTGTTGTTTCACAATTCCCGGATATGTTTCCGGAAGACTTGTCTGGCGTGCCGCCTGAGAGACAAGTGGAGTTCCGTATTGACTTGATCCCTGGAGCTGCACCGGTAGCTCGTTCTCCGTATCGCCTTGCTCCTACAGAGATGAAAGAGATGATGACACAACTCCAGGAGTTGTTGGATAAGGGCTTCATTCGAACGAGTTCATCGCCGTGGGGAGCTCCGGTATTATTGTTAAGAAGAAGGATGGCACGATGAGAATGTGCATTGACTACCAGGAGCTGAATAAGTTGACAATTAAGAACAAGTATCCGCGGCCGAGGATAGAGGATTTGTTTGATCAACTGCATGGGGCTAGTGTGTTCTCTAAGATCGACTTGAGGTCGGGATACCATCAGTTGAAGGTACGAGAAGAGGATGTACCTAAGACAGCATTTAGGACACGTTATGAGCATTATGAGTTCTTGGTTATGCCTTTCGGGTTAACCAATGCCCCGGCTGTCTTTATGGATCTAATGAACCGAGGTTGCAGACCGATGTTAGACAAGTCTGTAATAGTGTTTATTGATGATATTTTGGTATACTCTAAGTCTGAGGCCGAACATGCTGAACATCTAAGGGAACTGTTAGAGTTGTTGAGGAAAGAGAAAATGTACGCCAAATTTTCGAAGTGTGAGTTTTGGCTGCAACAGATACAGTTTTTAGGACATGTGATTTCTGGAGCCGGGATTTCAGTAGATCCGGCTAAGGTAGAAGCGATAAAGAACTGGGAACCGCCGTGTTCAGCTACTGAAGTTAGAAGTTTTCTGGGGTTGGCGGGCTACTATAGGAGGTTCATAAAGGATTTTTCTAAGATTGCAGTTCCTTTGACTGCATTAACAAAGAAGAATGCACCTTTTGTCTGGGAAACCGTGCAGCAAGAGGCGTTTGATATTTTGAAGAAGACACTAAGTGAAGCTCCGATACTTGCTCTACCAGAGGGCAATGAGGATTTTGTAGTATACACTGATGCATCGAGATTGGGATTAGGCGCTGTACTGATGCAGCGTGGAAAGGTTATAGCATATGCTTCAAGACAGTTGAAGCAGCATGAGAAGAATTATTCGACTCATGATTTG
This sequence comes from Centrapalus pauciflorus, assembly GCA_020465985.1. Lineage (NCBI taxonomy): Eukaryota > Viridiplantae > Streptophyta > Magnoliopsida > Asterales > Asteraceae > Centrapalus > Centrapalus pauciflorus. The sequence goes on from JAANYP010002570.1 coordinate 44,132, forward strand.
GAGTTGACCCCCGTTACATTTGCTCTGAAGTTATGCAGACACTATCTGTACGGTACTAAGTGCCAATTATACACGGATCATAAGAGTTTGAAGTACATCTTTAGTCACAAGGAGCTCAATATGAGGCAGAGACGATCGATGGAATTAATAAAGGATTATGATTGCGAAATCCTTTATCACCCGGGAAAGGCTAATGTAGTAGCCGATGCTTTGAGCCGCAAAACTTATGTTAAGGATTGCTGCTACATGATGACATCTACTATGTTAACGTCTACCAATTGAAATGACGTTAAGGCCGCTCAGGAAGAAGCCTTGAAAGATGAAAATGTTGGTGCTGAGGATATAGGAGTGCAGATTAAGAATATGGAAATAAGCGAGTCGGGATTAAAAGGTATATATGAGAGGATCTGGGTACCAAAGTTTGGTGGTATGAGGAAGATAATCATCGAAGAAGCGCATCAATCAAAATTTTCAGTACATCCCGGAAGTACAAAGATGTACAATGAGCTTAAAGCAAACTTTTGGTGGCCCGGATTGAAGAAGGATATAGGCCAGTATGTTGAGAGATGCAGAACTTGTCGGTTAGTGAATGCCGAACACCAGCAACCATATGGCAGTCTGCAACCGCTTCCCATTCCGGAATATAAGTGGGAACATATTAAGATGGATTTTGTCACTAAGTTGCCGAAGACTAGACGTCAACACGATACAGTCTGGGTAATAGTGGGTAGATTGACTAAGTTGGCACACTTTATTCCGATAAGAGAGAGTTATTCTTTGGAGAAGTTGGCTCAGATTTACATGGACGAGATTGTTTCTAGGCATGGAGTGCCGAAGTCCATAGTATCGGATCGAGATAGCCGATTTACTTCAAACTTTTGGTCAGCACTGCAAGAAGGGTTGGGAACGAGGATTTCGATGAGTACGGCTTATCGACCGCAAACCGATGGTCAAAGTGAACGAACAATCCTTACTCTGGAGGATATGATGAGAGCATGTGTATTGGATCTCGGAGGCAATTGGGACGATCATTTGCCATTTGTATGGAAGGGGATGTAGGACTCCTACGTGTTGGAGAGAAACTGGTGAAACGCCGATTGCTGGGCCGGCCTTGCTTCAAGAAACAAACGAGAAGATACAGTTGATTAGACAGAACATGAAGGCGGCCCAGGATCGTCAGAAAAGCTATTATGACAGAAGGCATAAACCAATCAGTTTTAAGGTAAATGATTGGGTGTATCTAAAAGTATCACCTATGAGAGGTGTTACTCCTTTTGTTAAGAGAGGAAAGCTAGCTCCCTGATTTGTCGGACCGTTAAAGATAATAGAGAAAATTGGAAACCAGTCTTATTGTTTGGAATTGCCTGAAGAGATGTCGGGCATACATCCGGTATTCGATGTTGGAAATCTCAGATAATCATTTACTACTGGAAATGAGGATTGGGCAGATCACACCGAGTTGCTAATCGATGAAAGACTTCATTATGTGGAGGAGCCGGAGTGCGTATTGGATACTAAGATGAAAAAGCTAAGGAGTAAAGAGATAGAAATGGTGCTTTTACGTTGGAAGCATCACAAAGGAGCGAATCACACTTGGGAGACAAAGGCAGAGATGTTGAAGAAGTATCCGAAACTGTTCGAATCCGAGTAACTTCAAGGACGAAGTTGAGCGTGGTGGAACCCATGCAGTAACATCCTCGGATTTATTATATTGTAATTGGGTTAATTAGATTAATTTTTATATTAAGTTAAATTATTAAAAATGTTTATGTATCTGGATATAGGGAAGTTGGTTGTTATTTTAAGAAATTAAGAAGTTTAAGAACTTTGGAATTATTATTATGGAATGTTATGAAATATAAAAGTTAGTGATGATAAAACTAAGAATAAATCAGTATTTTATGGAACCGGTTAAGTTGAGGGGTGAAATGTGCAAAATGGGAAAGATGGGAATAAAAAGGTCAAATGCCTATCATTTTCACCATTTACTCTCTCTCTCTAGAACACTCTCTCTCGGCTCTCTACCTTCTCTCTAGATTTTCTCTCAAACCGATCGGTCGATTGTCGAGTTCTATACGTCATCGGAAAGATCTCAAGGAGTACAACAACGATCTACGGTTGCATTCGTGAATTCGTACGAATTGATGTAAGAATCGACCCTTTTAGGCTCTTACATTTTCGGTTTTGAAGATACGCATTCGAGTTTATCATTTTTATGTGATTTAGAGTTAATTTAGCTTGAGTTTTAACTAGAATATGATAGAGTATGTAAAATGGAATCGAAACTAGGCTAAATACGTATCATATTTGTGTTTTTTGGGCTTTGAAATGAATGATTTAAGCTATAGATATGAACAAATTCGAGAATGCCAAGAACAAAGTCGAAATGCAAGAACAAACTCGATTTTTGTACTAAATTCAAGTATGTATTCGAATTTAACATCATGGGGTTCGAATTTAACCCCTAAATTCGAGATAGGTTTCGAACTTAACCCTAAATTCGAGATAGGGTTCGAACTTAACCCTAAATTCGAGAATAGGGTTCGAACTTAACCCTTAAATTCGAGATTGAGTTCGAATTTAACCTCCAAATTTGAATTTAATGCCTAAAATTGAAACCCACTCTTTAAACTCGAATATATTGAATAAAACCCATAGACAATGCATAAAATAAAAAAAGTTATTCAAATGTAAGCAAAATAAGTTTTAAGTGTTGGAATTTGGATGGGTCCGAATTGGCATGTGGTCCGAAATTGGTATGGGATTCGAATTTGACATGGATCCGAAATGGGGATAAAAAGATACAAAAATTATAAATTTGGTTATGTGAAAATTAAACAAGTTATTGACACGGGGTATTGTTGCAACTGACTTACAGGTCCCTTGTGGTGTTGTTTAACCCACAGTGGGGTACTTTGTGGATCCGGTTGAAATTCCGAGGAGAATATCGGTTAAAGTTTATTTACGCACCGACTGTGAGTACATTAGATTTCGCATGTTTATATCTGTTTTATGTTAGCTTTGCCTGCTGAGACATGTTGCTTCATTTATCGTTTGGAATTCTATTAACTTGCGTAGATTTAGATGCACCTTCATACTTGTTGCATGTCCGTTCGTTTGTTGTGCATCTAGTGATGGACCGGTGGGTCGCATCAATTACTCCGATGTTACTGCGCTATACGACCTAGAGCTGATCCCTCCGAGGTTCTGGTAGGCAGTATGTCATCCCCGATGTTATGGTCGTCTCAGATGGTGTGGTTTTATGCCGAGCTTTGGGCTCGAAGGAGCTGCGGCTCTTGTTCCGTACTTGGTGTACGAAGAGGGTATACGATGTTTGTCATCGGTGTTACTCTTGGGGCTTCATAAAGATTTATAAAATGCGTAATCTGTGTATTCACTAAGCATTAGCTTATCCCTTCAGTTGTTTACTTTTTACAGGAAAAGGGAAGTCTGCTGCCGGACCTTCTAGTTAGGTTGTTGTGAAGTTATTGGAAGATATCTACTACTCAATTGGTAATTATGCTTTGGGACAATGTTATATTATATTCTGGATGTTGTAATAATGAACTGAGTATGTAGACTTAGATTTGGTACCTTGTAGCACCGTAGGGTGTTTGACACTATTGTATTACTTTATTTACATATTTTAATGCTTCCGCACTTTATCTAAGTTATCAGATCATTATGTATTTGTTAGTTGGTGATTAAATCCTGGGTGTCTTGTAATTGGTGGTTAATGTGGCAAGGGTGTCACATAAGGCCACTAGTCCAGTGGCCGAACAAACACTTTCCATCCACTCAGGGTCCCCTCAAATGGATCCTGATTCATTCCACGGGGATATGGCACATATTCTATCACCCTCTCATTTGGAGAGCAGTGTTGTTGAAACAGGTCACACGTCGCCCCTAGTGACCGACCCTCCACTGACCACAAATCACACCCCACCCCATATCATAATGCACGACGCCTCTGTGGCGTCCTCCCATGACAGATCCACCTCCGTGGCGACTCCAACAACTTTCGGATCTGCACTCCCAAAAGGGGATGCGAAGAGGATGGAAGGAACATTCTGTTGTTGATAAACAAACGTCGTCAACTTCAGGCCATCCCAGGATTTCTCTCGAGATGTTGTTCGTTTCTCGGGTTGATTTGGACGTCGTTAAGTCAGCTTTCGAGGAGCAGCACACCACCCTTTTCTCATTTCTGAAGGGTAAGTGTGTTGCAACTCAGGAGTTGCCACCAGGACCCACATCAGTCCAAGCATAGATTGTCGAACTCTCTTATAAGGTAGATGGCCTCAAAAGGCACGTGCTTCAAGTACAAGAGTAGTTGAACGGCAGAATCGATTGCCTGGAATCGGTCATTATTGAGTTACAACGCAGACCTCAGGCTGAATCACAAAAACACAAACATGATGATCAGGACGACCCTGACCATCCTGAGGGGGAGAAATGCCCCAGGATTCAGTCTGAGGGGGAGATGCTAAGTGTAGGGGTGGAAGTGGAACATGTTGGGTAAGGAGGTTTAGGGGATCAAGGTGGGTTAACAGAAGAAGAACTACAATTGACCATGGTTGTATACGATCCTCCATCTGATTAAGTTGAGATCATATTAGCGTCTGAATCAGACACTGATATCGATCAAGACTATCCCTTAATTACACCTAAGGCAGAACCAGAGTCACCCCAAAAATCTTCATCTTCATTTGACTTTCTGGATTCTCCTACCCACGTACCCCAATAAGAAATTCCATCATCCATAAAAGCTCCCACCCCTACTCAAATAGAAACCCCAAAAGTCCAAGAAATCCCCCAAGTCCAACCAATCCCACAAGTCCAAACCCATCTTCCCGAGTCATTAGGCCAAAGGATTGTAGACTGCTTTGACACAAGGCCTGATGTAACTTCGTTGCATGAATCGACGATCTGGAATGGGTAGATTGGTACTCTAATAGCAAAGTTCAAACACTGACGGTAGAAGAAAAAGAAGCTCTAAGAAATGACCTTCGGGGTCGTATCTACAAACTGCTTGAAGCACCGCCTGCCAAGTTAAAGGAACCTCCAGTTAGAGGAACCTCTAGTTTAGGGGTTGAAGAATTTTTTGATGAAGTTACTAGATGAAGAATTTGAACGCCCATATCTTGAAGAGAGGTTTAAGATGGTGTTCAGAAAGAATCCAGGCTCTTATAGGAGACGCTTGTTAATGGTTCTCAGTGATGCATCAAGAACCGAACAAGCCAAATACAATCAAATGATGTTGAGAGATAAAAGAAGACCAAAATCAGAGTACTGGTCCAAACCAAAAATAAAAAATATCAACTCCATACATATGTACAAGCAGGCACGTCTATTCACGCCCTCGTTTGAAGTTCTTAGAGAAGACGGGTCAATACAACATATTCATGAGAGTGAACTCGATTTTGTCAACATTGATGACATTGAGACCCTTCACAATAAACTGAAGAAAAGAATCAAAGGGCGTCTAACTCATGTCACCACTATTGTCTGCCTTGACCAGAAGCATGAATCATCGGTCTATCATCATGTGCTTAAAGGATTTCCAAAGAGCCATTGAAAGCTTCACGGTCAAGGTAGGTCTTAAAGCTCCAGATCAATATATTTTCTTCTTGACCACCATCCGATGTACAAAGTGCTAATGGGAGGCTTGCAAGGAATTATCTTTTTGAACAAGAATGGACACAAAAAATGTTCATGCGTGTTAAGGAATTGCCTTGTTATTCTGACGGTACACTCCGATTGGTTAGAACCGAGCTCAATAAACGACTGCAAGAAGATGATGCTCAACCAGTCTCAGAGCTTAAATGAAAACCGAAAGAGATTCAAGACATTCTCTGCGCCATAGAACTTATTAATGACAGGTTGCACCCAAGGCATGTGAGTAGAAGATTCGACGTCATCCTTGGCCTTAGAGAAAATGCAGAGCAAGCCTGTTATCCTCCGCTTTGATCGAAAAGGGGGAGCTTCTTAGACTTTAAATTGCGATCATGTGGAATTTTATTTTGTAATAATTAGTTTAATTTATTTCAATGTAATGTTATTTATTTCTATTGTAATTTAGTTTAGTGCATTTAGAAGTTGAGGGGGTTGTGTTTAATTTCCTCAAAGTCGTTGAGGGTTTCCCATTACTTTGGCATTATTATCAATTGAAGAAAAAGCAGCCGCCGCCTTGCATCATTATTCTCTCATTATTCAAAAATAGAAATCGAGTGAATTCATTCTTTTTTGTCTTGGATTTTGTGTTGATATTATTATTGTGTGCTGATTATTCATGTGGGACGTTACAACAATTTAAAAATATTATGATTATAAATAATAAAATGTTGAATTATAGAATTCTTTATTTAACATAAGGGGTGTTTAGATGACCATTATGAAAGTGAGTAGCACATAAAGATGCAAACATATGTAGCTCGTGAAACCCATTTTTTAAGAAAAAGTCAATCTAGCATCGTATAAGAAACAACACTAAAAACGCAAAATCAAACCAATGTGAAACTACTACTCAAAGTTTGGTTTTTATTTACAAAAAAGTGAATGCATGTACATTAATAATAAAGAACTAAAACATTAAATGGTATGAGTTCAACAAGGTTAACATTTTCAATAATCACGTAGCCGTAAACTAAAATACATAAACACAAAATTTATTCCAAAATTTTAGAATAACCAAAAACTAAACAGACGATTAAATCCTTCAACTTCATCTAGCTAGAAAATATTGAATAGAATAAGCAGCCGCCAGAAGAAATTGATTGATAACAAACCTCAACGATGAAGAGACTTTGTTCCCATCTAACATTTCTTGCATCAGTATTAGACACAATCCAAAGCTATTAAGGGACCTTTTTAGTAGAAAGTTTATATAGAAATACACGATGAATGTAAGATTTAAAACAACCACGAACACAAACTAAGGCAAGTTCAACCGAGCTGTGACATATTTCTCCTGAGAAGTTTTGGTTTCACAAGCAAACTTGATAGCTCGAGGTTGATAACGAAATTCTCTCCATGCTCTGTGACTACCAAAATGTTTAGTCAAAGAACCAAGATAATTGCATAAACAACATGAGATGGAAAAAAATCAATGTTGCTGCTTTAAGTTGTTTATTTATATTGGTGCTTTTTTTCTTCTTTAATCAATTAACATAAGCAACACTAAAAATGCAAAATCAAACCAATGTGAAACATAATCAACACTAAAAATTACGCAAAAAGAAGCAAGCCTTAAACCTCTGTTTCCTTTGAGTCTTGTATAACTAAATAGAAGCAAGCTCTAATGACTATAAAAAAAAGGAGCTTCATTACCGGTTTATATTAAACTGATCTGGTGCATACATCCATCAACTTGAGTTTTTAATAGAAAATTCCATTTCACATATGGTCTATCTAACAAAATAGAAGCAAGGTCTATTGACTACAGAAGCCATGGAGGGGCCACCGTGGAATGGCCATTTCATAAAAGTAGAAGCAAAAAACACAAGGTCTTTTGGTTAATACGAGAAGCAAGCCATTAAAGAAGCAAGGTCGACGGTGGTTCAACAGAGGAAGAGGAGAATACCTTTCGCCATGGAGAGCTTCGCCGTTTAGGATTAGTATGTCGTTTATGAGAGCTTCGTCGATGGTGGTTCAACAAGATCTACTGATGTCGCCGTGGAAAGCTTCGCCGTGGAAGGGTCTCCGTGGAAATCATCGTGGAAATCGCCATGGAAGAGGAGAGAGGGGGCTAGGATTTCTCTTGGAAAGAAAAGAACAAATGAGGTTTCGGCATAGGTTTGGGGGATCCATGGGCCTCTTGGCAACTCTTCGCTTTTTTTACTCAATTCTCCATGGAGTTAAAATTTTCAATTCTCCCCATTTCTTCACATGTGGGAGAGAATTAAAAGTAGAGAATAGGAAATGATTTATTTCTCATTTTTTGATTCTGAAATCTAAACAAACAAGAGAAATCATTCCAAATTTTATATAATACACTTTTAAATTTATATATATACATATGTGTGTGGATTAGTTCAATAGAGAACCACGACGCATCGAATTACCTTAGAAAAGCAAGGAAAGCCATTGGATTCAATGCACGACTGTTGATTAGTGGTGTATCAAGTTGCAATATAAATATAAATACGAAAAGGTATTAAACTAAAACAATAAATACAGACAAGTAATATTTTATTGTATATTAATGGTATATGTCATCCATTAATTACATTAAATGATAAATATATTTATATAATACTCTTATATATACATACATATATACATATACATATATATATATATATATATATATATATATATATATATATATATATATATATATATATATATATATATATATATATATATATACAATGTTCACAACGAATAAAATGTTCACAAAAGATCTTTAGTCTATATATATATATATATATAGAGAGAGAGAGAGAGAGAGAGAGATTCAGTGGAGAACTTTTATGTATCGAGGTACAAAAGAACCTATATCGTCCATCAGATCAAAAAATTGTGTGAATTAGATTAATGGCAAAATGGTAAATAGTTGGACAATTTTATGCATCTTGTGCATTGCAGAAACTAACAATGAAGGACATTTTGGGGAATGTACATATCTTATTAAATTTAATATTATAACAAATAATCAAATAATAAATGTTAAATAAATTCAGTTGATACACTTCCAAATTTAACAAAAAGTACACAAATTCTTTATGCATCGTGTTAAAAAAAGACACATTTAACTAAAAAAAATACATAAATTCGTCTATGCATCGTGTTCATCTTGATCATTGTTCATTGTTCATCTATACATCGCAGTTCTTCTTGTTCATCATTCATCTATGCATCATGTTCATCATTCATCTTCATTGATCATCTATTTTGTTCATTATCTTCATGTTTATGTTCATATTCTTGATGCATCTTCGTTCATCATCGTCTTCATGTTAATCATCTATTTTGTTCATCATCTTCATGTTCATGTTCATATTCTTGATGCATCTTCATTCATTATGTTCATGTTCATGTTCGTCATCTTCGTGTTCAGGGTTTCGTAGATGATGGTGTTGGTGAATAATGGCGGTGGCCGGTGATGCGGTGCCTAATGGTTATGATCGACCGAGAAAAAGAGAGGAAATGGAAGCCGAGATAGTGGTGTGAACAACCATGGTGGTGATTGTGTGGTGGTGGAGAGAGGGAACAGTGGTGGTAATAAGAGCGATGCACAACCGTGGAGGCTTTCTAGCGGCCGAGAAGGCGAGGGGGTGCCAAGCGAGAGAGAGAGAGAATCGTGGTTGTGGTGGTGGAAGTGCACAACCACCACGTTGGTTCTAGGCTCGAAAGGGTAAGGAGGAAAAGAGAGAGAGAGAGAGAGAGAGAGAGAGAGAGAGAGAGAGAGAGAGAGAGAGAGAGAGAGAGGTTGAGAGAAAGATGGGAAGAGAGGAAAAGTGAAAGACATTTAAGGAAATGAAATTAATATTGATTTAATTAACATATTTTTCTATTTCCATATATTTAACTTCAAATATATTTTGTATTCCTTAAATGCCTTTATGCACCCTTGGTAAGTTATTTGATGCATAAAAGTTCTCAGAGGTTCCTCGGTGCATAAAAGTTCTCAATTAAACCTCAATCTGTGTGTGTGTGTGTGTGTGTGTGTGTGTGTGTGTGTCTATATATATTGTAGGTCCCAAAAGGTTTCCCTAGAGTATTGTTCTAAGCTGTAGAGGGGGGTGAATACAGCAAATGAAAATTCAACACTCTTTTCTCAATGTTTGTGTATACTATTAACAAATGTTAGTTACAAACAAGCTTGACTGCGGAAAGGTTTAAGCTGAGATGACAGATACAACAGATGTTTCAACTAATCTAAGATACACTCAGACTAGACACAATGAATACACTCACTTAGATGAACTCACTGATTTTACAAGACACAGATGGACAGCTTGAGTATGAACAGCTTAGACACACGTACTGTTATATTCAAGCAGACTTGCATGCATGAAAAAAAATTTTAATGCACGATCTGATTTCTCACTCTTGGATATCTCACAATCCTTAGAAGCTTCCTTTTATACACTCACTATGAATATCAGTGAAGCTTCTTCATTAGACAATGAGATAGTGGGATGTCTTTCCAAAAAGACAAAAAAACCTTTTCTGCACATTCTGATAAAGCATATTTGTCTTCATATGGCAGAATCTTTGTCTTTTCTTTTTGTCACTGTTGCATAAGGCTTTAACTAAAAGAGGAATGACAACTTTGCGTCTTTCTTCTTTTGTTAAGGCCATTTTGATATAAGAAAAGGTCAATCACCCTTTTCAGATATCCGTTTGTCTTCATGTAACAGAACAACGTAAGCAGGCTTTTGCAGTGTCTGTTTTCCACTTTGTCTTCGACTTGTAAACTGATGTTGTAGCAAAAAACAATACATGAGGACTTGGAAACATATTCCATAAAGTGTTTAGCCTTTTCAGAAAGAACAAGTTCTGTTCACAAAGAACAAAACACTTAGAATCTGTCCAAGCTGCTCAACATAACAGAGCAGCGTAGACAGTTCATGTCCAGCCTGTTCAGCAGACAGAACAGCTTGGACAATCTGCCTTTGTTGCAACAAATGCAACAGGGTAAACAGCTTTGACTCATATTGCAGATCACTTTTCAGGTTTCAATAAGGCATAAACAGGCCTTAAATTATACCTTTAAGTGCATCAAATAGGTTTGATTAAAAATCACCCCCTAAGATGAGGAGCATGTTTGACTGCGGTCTTTTTGTGCCTAACAATCTCCCCTTATTTGCAATAATCAGTCTAAGCTGATTTTATCAATAATCACTATACATTCTTACAATACATTTTGTTGGAATGAAATTACAACATTAAAGTAAGGTAAAAGATCAGTTTATATATATATATATATATATATATATATATATATATATATATATATATATATATATATATATATATATATATATATATATATATATATATATATATATATATATAGATACATATATATATATATATATATATATAGAGAGAGAGAGAGAGAGAGAGAGAAAGAGAGAGATTTTTTATTACGTAAACAACATATGTTTTTACAAAAGTACAACTGATGTACTAGTGTATTTACAACTGATGTAAAAATAAAAGTTACTACTGACGTAACAAAGTACAACTAATGAACAAGAAAATTCAACAATTTGGACTGTTGATTATGGGAGCAAATAATGGCAAGCCTGTATAACAAATAGACAGCTTCCAGTCTTCACCTACTCAGATAGTAGACGGACTTCAAGACAGTGGTGGTGGCAGTCCTTCTTCAAACGTTTTCTCAAGCTCATCCGTGGTTTCCTCCAAATCTTCTATTTCAACTCTGAGGAACATGAAACTGGGATGTTGAAGCTCCCCTCTTTCATAGAAGCCTCTGAGCTGATCCCAGATGGCTACTCTCCACTTTATGGATTGCCTGAAGGAGTTTGCAAGTCTGAATGCTACAAGGTGTTTGAGACCAACTTTGTGTAGGTCTGACGCTCTTTGAAAGCACTTCTTCTTTGTCAGGGGATCTACAAAAAATGCCCCCAACTCAGGTTCTTCAATCAGCTTGCCTTCTTCAAATTCTACTCCTTTGCCAGGCTTTGGTCAACTCCTTTGATCTCTACTGCATAATCTCCTTGTTCAATCAAGATCAGGAGTTCCTCCAGCTCTGAATCCTTTTTGTTCCTCTTGGCCTTTATTTTGGGGTAAGTCACTGAGACACCCTTACTTAGTTCTTCTGAGATCAGGCCAAGCTCTTTCACTCTTTCCATCAACTTTTTGACATATGCCCTGATAGTCTTAGCCGTTTCAGACTTAGACTGGCTCAGGGCAACTGCCAACTCCACCCATTCTCTATATCCCATCTGTGCAACATCAGTGTAATCATATGATTCCAGTTCTGGGCCTGTTGCACCCATTCTGGTTATCTGTAGCTTCCACTGTTTGCCTTTTCTTGAAATGGGTACAGCTTTGACAATAGATTCCTTGGCAAGTCTTCTATCAGCAACAACAAAGAACTTTTTCTTTGCCAAGTTGTCAAAGTGTATTTGGGCTCTTGCAGAGGATACTTGTTTGGACTTGGTCACAGAGACCGGAGCACCCTTTTCCTTATCACCTTCCTTTTCACCCGATGACTCTCTAGCAGCTTCAAGCAGTTTTCTTTGCACATACAAAGAAGGCATTTTAATTTTGCTTGCCTCTTTGAATGCAAGGGATCTGGCAGCTTTGGCTGAGGCTTCTTCCTTTCTCAGTCTTTCCCGGGCTTGAAGTTGTTCATCTCTGAACTGATAATATTTCTCCATAGGAACACCCATTTCCTTAGCCCTTGCGTTGTCAAACTTTAGTTGTGCTGCTTTTTGGTGGTCAGGGTCAAAAGAAGCTTTCTCCTTTCCTTTGGCTGTTATAGTTTGAACAGCTTCAGGAACCTCTTCCTCTTCTTCTTCTTCTTCTTCTTCTTCCAAAATCAGATGCCTCCTTCTGCCTGACCTGTCCCCAGGAACTCCCCCTTAGTTTGTGCAGGGTTTGGAGATCCAGCCTGAGTAGGTTGAGCAGCTTCAGTGTGATGGGAGATATCTGCAGCTGGACCTGTTTGTGATGCACCTGTTGTTTGACCAACAGATGCTGATTTCTCCTTAGAAGGAGAAGAGGTTTTCTCCCCCTTAGACTTAGTCTTTGAGGCAGAAAACTTCTCCCCCTTTGAAGGAGATGTACCAGAACCTTCAACAATTGGTCCGCCTGCAGAAACAAATTCAGCAGGCTTAGCAGCAGTTTTGGCAGTAGGTTTGGGGCCAACCAGGCTATGCACTAAGAAAGCCAGATTGTCCTTAACCTCCGCAAGCTGGGTAAGGCAGGTCTGAAGAGAAGAGGATTGGGAATCAGCAATTAAGGACAGCTTAACAAGATTTTCTCTGTCAGAAGCTGTGAACAGCAAACTTTGAAGCTGTGCAAGATGTAACTCAAGAGAGTCCTGCACATCATCAAGATTTGCTGACACAGAATTGGACAGAGAAACAATTAGAGAGTTTAAGCTGGCCAATGTAGTAGGAAGGGTAGTAGTGCAAGTGGTGAGGAGAGTTGACAGCTGTTGGGATATGGCTGTCATGGAGGACACAGAGTCCTGTTGATGTGACAGAATAGAGGAGAGTGATTAGGAGATGTTTTGCAGCTATGCAGAGAGTGCAAGCAGCTGTGAGGATTGGTCAGTTGGTGGAGAGACTGGAAAGGAATTCTTGAACAAATCAAAGAATCCTTGGATCTGTGCAGACACAGAGTCTGAGATTATTGAGGGTAGAGAAGTCATGGAATTTTCCAAAGATCCAACTTTGTTGGTCAGCAAAGAAAGCTGATCCTTCAAAGGAAGATCTTTGGGGGATGGGAGAGTATGGGTGGACTGTTTGGATTGTGTAGAGGGTGATGAATGAGATGAGGATGAGGCAGGTGTTTGGGGGTGTGATGGACAGAAGTTCCATAGCCTGGGCAAAAGTAATATGGCCCAACTTGGAAGGGTCAATGGGCCCCTCAGCAGTGGCTGTAGCTGCTTCATTAGGAGAAGGGGTAGAAGTTGTTAGCCTTTCACATGCTGCTTGGGTTGCAGCACCTTCATTAAGGCCTGGGATGGTTCCCTCAGCAGCACCTTGGTTTAGAGGCGCCTCATCATGGGGAGATGGGATGTGCATTTCAACATCAGCAGTGGTGAATCTGCTGATGGAATGTGCATTTGAGGTGTAGCCTCACCAGAGGGATGGTCTGATCCCTGTGGTTCATCAGCTTGGGATGTTACTCCTTCAGCAGCTGTTGGGTGTACAACAGCTGGATCATGAGGAGCAGAAGTTGGAGACTGATCCACTGGAAGGTCTAATCCAGCAGGTTTGGCACCTCGTGCAGACTCAGGTTGTGTAGGAGAATTATGGAGTGCAGTGAACTCCTGTCTTTCAATATTCTCAGCCTGTTGGGAGGCTGGAATAGATGATGTGGTAGTCTCCATATGTACAACTGGCTCCTGTTGGGAGGAACCAGAGGGCCTAGGCTGACTCAGGGTAGACTCTTGTTGGAGTGAAGCCTGCTCCAAATGTGCTGAACCTTCTCCCAAAATAGGAAAAGCAGCAGGGGTTGATTCTTTTTCAACTGAACCCTGTTGAGAGGGGTTAGAGGGGCTAGTTGGGTCAGTTGGTTTCTTTTTTGCTAAGGTTTTGCGTCTGTAGAGTCTGAGAGATGAAGTGGAGGATGGATGTTGTGGAGAAGTGATGATAGGTTCTGTTTGGATTGGTGGGGAGACTGGGTCAAAAATAGGTGGGTTGGCCTGTTCCATAGTCTCAGGTGCCACAAAGGCACCAGCCACACAGGCTTCAGGTTCAACATATGAACCAGGGTGAGAAGCCTACTCCCCCTCAGCCACAGAGGCTGATGGGGCAGACTTGGACTTAGCTGTTTTTGCCTTCTTATGGACAGGCTCAGCTTCAGTCGTTTCCAGGACCCTTTTAACAAATTTGGTCCTAGATTTGGATTTCTCTTAGGAGCCGTCACTGGATCCACCCTCACAGCAGAGGGTCCTTCCACCCTACCGAGCAACCTCTTCATTGGAATAGATAGAGGAGGCTCATTTGGAAGCACAGGGGTGTAGAAAACTCGATTCCCAATCACTGGGAAAGCAGCAGTACGTAACATAGGCTGAGAGTTATACAAGTGCTCACCACAGACATGCTTGAAGATGAGGCTCGGAAACCTGGGATATCGAATAGCAGCAGGACGTGTTTCCTGCTGCACCAGGTTCCTCAAATTCATGAAAATCCACCGAGCCATGTTCATGTTAGTCCCATCTACGAGCTGCAGGACTATTGGGATCTCATCACGGCTATGCTGGTCGAAAGAACCAACTTTGCTGCTGAAGCACATCACCACAGAGGCAAGTAGAAAGCTGTATGTAGGTGATAGATCCTTCCTGAACAGAGTGGCTCCAATCTTGGGCTCTACTACACCACAAAAACGTAGCAGATTTCCCATCTGATCATTTTCAGGCTGTGGCTGATCATAAGGTTTAGCCACAGGGAGATGAAGAACTTCCCTGATAAGACCAGTAGTGATCTCAATGGTCTAAGTCTCATTGAGAATGGTTCCCCTTATGACTTTAGTTGCTGGGTCGTAGGCACAGGTGTACCAAAACTCATATACCATCTCCTGGTACAGGACACCAGGAGTGGTAGTCATGGCGTAATGCTGAGGGTGAACCTTTAGATACTCCAACATATCTTCATAACCCTTCCCCATATAATTTTTGGGAATGGTTAGCTTGGCTATGTAGTTTTGGGTTTCAGTGTGAGCATTGTGGTGACAGAAGAATGTTTCTGAACATCTGCACCAACAAATACTGGTAGAAAGGGGTTGTTTCGGTGAGCCATAGTGAAAGTAGTGAGGGTATGAGCACAAGACACTTAGTCGAATTTAGGGTTCTTTGGAAGTTATGGAAGCAGTAAGGAAGACGAAGATGAAACAGTAGAAAGGTATTTATAGGATTTGAGTGTGAGTGGGTATGAGAGAGAAAAGTTTGGGCGGTTGATTTGAAAAGTTCTTTAACAGAAAACGGAACGGTTGTCCATGTCAGATTGGTTGTCAGACTACTTGAGCCCCTCTAAGTCACTAACACACGTTTACACACATTATCCACAGTAATTAAGTTAAATACATATAGAAATTAAGTAACTTAATTGTGAAGAAAGGTAAGTTAAACTGATGGTCTAAGCTGTTGGTCAAACCTGTGATGAGCAGGGTCATCAC
Source organism: Centrapalus pauciflorus (assembly GCA_020465985.1). Classification (NCBI taxonomy): domain Eukaryota; kingdom Viridiplantae; phylum Streptophyta; class Magnoliopsida; order Asterales; family Asteraceae; genus Centrapalus; species Centrapalus pauciflorus. Next base: position 59,957 of record JAANYP010002570.1, read on the forward strand.
AAGCTGTTCACTCTTCAAGTTGTTCATTCAACCTGTTCAGCTATGAAAGAACAGGTTATGTTCAATAGCTGACCAGGTTACAAGACAATGTCTTGTATGACATATTGAGAGAGTGAGCAGGTTGGAGATTTGATCAATAGACCAGGTTTGAGGTGAACACTTATGTTGTAAAACCTGTTATACGCTCAAGCTGTTCAAGTTTTCAGAAATTGGCTAAGTGTTGAACATGCATAGCATCATCTGCCTAAGCTGTTCTTGAGAAACTTGAGTAGTATGAGACATATAAAAACTTAGAACATTTAGGACACTTAGTCACTTTTGTTTAACATGTCTAGCTTGCTTACAAGATGATTAAACAAGTTTTCATCAAGAAGCTTGGTGAAAATATCTGCAAGCTGTTCATTTGTGCAAATAAAACTTACCTCCACATTACCTTTCTGGATGTGATCCCTGATGAATTGATGTCTGACCTCTATATGCTTTGTTCTGGAATGAAATACTGGATTGCTGGAGATAGCTATGGCACTTGTATTAAAACATAGAATAGGAGATTTCCTATTTACAAGTCCATAGTCTTCAAGCTGATGCTGCATCCATAGAATCTGCCCACAGCAGCTTCCAGCAGCAATATACTCAGCTTCAGCAGTAGAAGTAGAAACCGAGTTCTGCTTCTTGTTTGCACCCCTTTGTTGATGTCACCAATTATTTGATCATTTGGGTGACACCTGATCCACTTAGGATCTTGCTTCAATGAGGATTCTCTTGAGTTATTTGTATCTTCAATAGGTCCTGTTGAGCAGCTCTCAAGATTTTCAGACACACTGATATCTTGAGCCTGTTCACTTGTTGAGCATGACTCTCCATTGTTGAACATATCACCAGAAGATCCAGGAAAATCAGCATTGACTGGTTCAGGACATGATGTTGTAATTATGTCAGTACACTTATTCACATAGGGTGTACCAACATAGTCATCATCATGCACATCATGATTAGCAGGTTCCACTCTGGATGTAGTGGAAGCTTTTGAGTCCTTTTCTTCATTGATGGAATGCATAAGATCATCAAAGCTGAATTCTCCTGAAACTGATTCAGGAACAGCTTTGGTGGAGGCACTCCTAGACTCTTCAAAGGTGACATTGATAGATTCATCTATCACCTTTCTCTTGTTGTTGTATACTCTGTAGGCTTTGGATATAGCAGAATATCCAACAAACACACCTTCATCAGCTTTGGGTTCAAACTTTTCCAGTTGGTCCCTTTGATTCAGAATGAAGCAGGGACATCCAAACAAATGGAAATAGCTAATATTTGGCCTCCTCCCTTTGAGTAACTCATAGGGAGTCTTGTTGAACCTTTTCACCACCAAGGATCTATTTTGGGTGAAGCAAGCAGTGTTGACAGGTTCAGCCCAGAATGATGAAGGTAAACCTGATGCACACAACATGGTTCTAGCAGCTTCAGTGAGAGTTCTGTTTCTCCTTTCAGCAACTCCATTTTGTTGTGGAGTTCTTACTGCTGAAAAGTTCTGTGAGATCCCTCTTTCTTCATAGAAGTCCTCAAGAGTACTGTTTCTGAATTAAGTACCATGATCACTTCTAAGCTGCTTTACTTGAGCAGAGTTCAGTTTTTCCATCTTCTTGATAAATCCAATGATTTCTCTAGCAGCCTCTCCTTTGCTCTTCAGAAAGATTACCCATGTAAACCTGGGGAACTCATCAATCATTACTAGAGTGTATCTTCTTCCTCCTAGACTTGGGACAGTGAATGGTCCAAACAAGTCCATGTGGATTAAGAAGAGAGGAGTATCAATAGAGAAATTATGTTTAGATTTAAAAGATGATTTTCTCTGCTTGCCTTTCTCACAAGCTGTGCAGAGTTTATCCTTTACAAAGGTTATAGAAGGCAAACCTGTTACCAACTCTTTCTTACAGAGTTTGTTGATATTCTTGAAGTTCAGGTGTTATAGCCTTTTGTGCCATAACCAGTTCAGATCTGCATTGCTTCTTGAGATAAAGCATGTTTCAATTGTGGGATCAGCAGATTTCTTGTCCACAACATATACACCTTTCTTTCGTTGTGCACACAGCACAACTTTGCCTTGGGGATCCAATATGTAACCCAGGTGCTCATCAATGTTAACCTTGTATCCAGCATCACACAGTAGACTTATGCTTACAAGATTGTGTTTCAACCCAACCACATATGCTACCCTTTTGAACACTGCAGCACCAGCTTGAAGAGTTCCATATCCTTCTGTGGATCCCTGTACATTGTCACCAAATGTGACTTTTGGCCCTTTTTCAGGCTTGAGATCACTCAGCAGGTCCTTGCAACCTGTCATATGTCCTGAGCAGCCACTGTCCAAGTACCAAACCTGGGATGGTTGTTTATCCTGCAGAGTGTCATAAGAAAATATTAGTTGTTTTTAGGGGGACTCATCATAGAGATGAGTTCTCCTACTTCATCAACCTTTGTTGATGGACTATTGATATCCACACTAATATTTCCTATTTGGCTAGTATCAGCTTGAATACCATCCTCATTGTCTATGTTACTTCCAATACTGCTCGTTTTTGCAATGATGGAACTAGCAGAGTCAACAGGCCTCATGTCCTCAGTTTCAGGACAGTCTTTGGCCATATGTGTCTTCTTCCCACACTTATAACATTTTCTCTTTTTAGCCTTTTTGGAAGAAGAGCCTCCAGAAACATATTCTGAATTATTATTGTTGATTCTGTTAGTATGTTTGGCAAACTTATTACTGTTTCTACACGAATCAACAGTTTGGGTGGAAGGCACAATGGCAACAGCTTTGCCTGTATCTTCTTTCCTCTTTTTGGGAGGACAGATATCAAACATAGGACGTTTGATTGGCCTTAGACCTTCAACAGGTTTGGGAAACTTATTCCCAAATTTCTCAGATTGAGCAATGGCTTTTCCTTTGCCCTCACTGAGATGTGATTGATGTTGCCTATCAACATGATCACTGCTTTTGGTTCTGAAAGACTTTCCTTCATTTATAACCAATTTTCCACTATGATTTAAAAACTTAATTGAAACCACAGCAGATTTGCTTTCAACATGAGACTTACCCCTGTTGAAAGCAGGCTGCTTACCTTTTGAAAACTTTTTCTCAAAATGGTCAGCATCAAAAGGATTGACAGGTCTCTTACCATCAGCTTTGGACCTAGAGCCTGTTTTGTCAACAGGTTTAGAGTCCATAGCTGCAGCTTGAGCTTGTTTTCCTTTATTTTGATTGTGTGAACTAGCAGAGATCTTAGCAGGCTGATTTGATGGAGAACACATTCCATCATCAGCTTTTGGAGCTTTTTCACACAAGCTGTCAGTATTTTGAGGCCTGACAAACCTGTTTGTTGAGACTAGCTTACCATTCACTTTCTGAATGAAAGTGCTAGGAAGCTCACCAAGAGTGGATAAGTCATTTTTCAGATTATTTATCTAAACGATAGAAGCTGCTTTGTCAAGATCCCCTCCAAGATAGGCTTGGATTTGTGCAGGGATCTATTGACTAATGCAATGGCTGACTTTTTGTGCAGATTGGCACCAAGAGTCAACTATCTTGTGAAGCTTTACATGTTTTATGTCTGTCTCTCTCTTCTCTTCTAGTAAAATGGAGTTGATGTGTTTTAATTCATCAAGCTCAGTTTCCAACTTATGGAAACTGTCCAGTTTACTGGATTTTATGTCAAGATCATTTTTAAGCTTAGAGATTTCAGACAGTAAAACATTGTGCTTCTCAACAATAGCTTTTAAATCAACAAGCATGTATTCAAACATTTTTACTTTTTCATCAGAACTGTAAGCCATAATGTTTTCTACCTTGTACATCATTGTGGGATTCCAGTTCTCTAAGCTGCTAAAGGCTTCAGCTTCAGCTAAGTCCTGTTTGAAGTTGCTGGTTGATGGGACATCAGTGTTGGCCATCAGACAGTTGTTATCTTCTTCATTTGAAGATGAGTCAGATTACTCCCAATCACATGTCTCAGCCATGAGTCCCTTTTGCTTGTTGGAAGCCACTGAGTTTTCCAACTTTTTCAGCTTAGCCATGGCCATAAGGTACTTAACCCTGTAGCCATCGTCCCTGTTTGTCTTGAATGGTTTGGATGACTGACCAATAGCTTTAGACACACAGTCAGCAGCTATGTGACCAGTTTTGCCATATTTAAAGCGCTCAGCCTTAGTTTTATCAAATGCCTTCTTTTTTAGAGCATTTGAGTTCCTCTGCAGCATTCTTCCACCAAACCTCTTCTTGTTGAACTTTTTGACAAGCATTGTAATCATTTGCACATCATCAAGTTCAGCAAGATCTTCACAAACTTCCTCTTCAGACATCTCTTCCCTTTCATCATCAGCCTGTTGATTTGGTTGTGTGAACACATCACATACCTGACCAACAGGTTTTCTCACGCTAGCCACTAAGGCAGCACCTCTCTTAGACATTTCCAAGGCATTTCTTTTCTGTTGCCTTGACTGCTCATCATTCAGTAGGAATCCATACATGTTTACAAGATTCATACCTTTGATGGTGCTTGAATTTCTCAATATAGTAGGAAATACTTCCATTCTTCAGGTAGGATGTCCAAGAACTTGTTTACCAGAGTCAGGCTATCCTTTGTGATCCCAACAACTTTGAGATCATTGATAAGAGCAGTGAACCTGGTATAGGTTTTTGTGAGAGACTCCTTTGGTTTTGCAAAGAAGAGTTCATACTGTCTAACAAGATTGTTAATCCTGTTATCCAGTGTGATAGTGGGACCGTCATAGACAGTACACAAAGTATCCCACATCTCCTTTGCAGTCTTCATTTTCTCAACCTGTTTGAACACATCATCAGGAAGATAAATGACCAGCTTATTCCTGGCTTTTGCATCAAGAGCAACCAGCCTTTTGTCTTCATCAGACCATTGAGCTTTGGCCTTCTCAAAGGTTATGATCTCAGGGGCAACTCCTTCAACAGCAGGAGTGATAGTAGTAACAGAAGTTGGCACATAGGGACCTTCCATTACTATCTATGGCAGTTGTACATCCAGATTCTCTAAGTAGCGCATCATTCTGCACTTCCAACCAGAGAAGTTTTGATGATTGTGTAACATCCTCAGATTTGAATCACTGTAATTGAGGTTTAATTAGATGAATTTTTAAATTAATGTAATTTAAGTTGAATTATGAAAGTTGGTACGAAATTTGGATTGATTATAAAGTTGGTTGCATTATATGGAAATTTAGAATTTCAGATTATTAAGTGAAAATAATTATTAAATTATTAAGGATAATAAATAAAAGATAGAATTCTTTTATCTTATAAAATCAGCATTTTAGGGAACCGGATAAGAGGAGGGGCAAAATGTGTCAAAGATGGAAAATGGAAATAAAAGACCCAAAAGTCTTTCATTTCACCAAAACACATTCTCTCACTAACTATATTCTCTCTCGGATCTCTCTCTCTCTCTAAACAAATTAAGATTATCAAATTGTGGAATTGAAGTTTAAAAAGTTGGACTCAAGAGTCTTCCAAGGGAACTACCAAAACTGCAATCGAAAATTTGAAGTAAATATTCTTTAAATTTCGAATTTGGGAACTATCAAAACTGCATTGATATTGTTTATGAAACAAATGAAATCATAGTGAGAATGTGCATAAATTAACTTGATTTGAATGAATGGACTATAACAAATAAGTATGCACTGCCAGGTATTGATGATTATTGATCGGTTACATGGATTTGGTTATTATTCAAAGATTGATTTATGATTCGGGGTATCATTAGTTGAAAGTCTGAAAGGAGAAAATACTGAATACAATTTTCAGGGATAGTTATGAGCACAACGAGTAATTGGTTATGACATTTTGATTAACTAACACCCCAACTGTTTTATGGAGAATAGGGATTTGTAGACCGATGTTGGATCAATCTGAAATTGTAGTCATCGAAAATATTCTGGAGTATTTTAAGTTTAAAGAAGACCAAGATATACACTTGAGAAAGTTGTTGGAACTATTGAGAATTTGGAAGTTGTCTCACACTGTTACTAAGATAAGAAGTTTTCTACGATTGGTATATTGTAGATAACTTGATTAATTCGGTATATTTTATATACCAACTCGAGAAAGTTATTGCTGGAAAGACTTGCACACATTGCGTGAGTAAGGTTATTACTTTTTATGGTATTCTAGAATCGATTATTTTTAATTAGAAGAGTCGATTCATTTTCAACTCTTGGTTTGTTCTACATATGGGATTAGGCACATATAGCTATAAGTACAGCTTAGTGACCCTCGATAGATGGTCAAAATGAATGGACTATTTTCACATCAGAATATATGATGAGATCAGGTATTGTGGATTCAAGTATCAACTGAAAGGATAAATTGCTTTGATGGAATTTTTGTATAACACTAGTTATCATAATTAAAATCAAGAAAACACCGTTTAAAGTTTTGTACGGGAGGAAATGTAGAACCCCTACATGTTGGAAAGAAATTGAAAGAACTCTGATTGATGAGTCTGTGATATGAGAGAAGAGTTATAATGATGAGACGCCTAAACCAATAAACTTTGAGGTAAACAATGGAGCACATTTGTTATTATCACCGATGAGGTGTGTTACTTGTTTTGAAAAAAGGGACAAGCTAGCACTGAGGTGTGTTGGCTCATTTAGAATAACAGAAAAATAAGAATCAGTTGTTTCGTTTGGGATTACCTAAGGAAATATCGAAATAACACTTGGTGTTTCATGTGGAAAGCTTTATGAAATCTTCACAACTGGTAATAAAGATTGGGCTGATTATACCAAATTAGAATTTAAGAAAGGTTAGTATATTTTGAGAAGCCGGAATATATTATGGATATGAAAGTAATGAAGTTAAGAAACAAAGAAATTAAAATGGTACTGATACGTTGGAAGCATCACAAAGGAGCAAATCATACATGGGAAACTAAGTCTGAAATGTCGAAGAAATATCCACAACTATTTGGATCCAAGTAACTTCGAGGACGAAGTTTGGGCGTGGTGGAGCCATGCTGTAACATCCTCAGATTTGAATTACTGTAATTGAGGTTTAATTAGATGAATTTTTAAATTAATGTAATTTAAGTTAATTGAATTATGAAGGTTGGTACGAAATTTGGATTGATTATAAAGTTTGTTGCATTATATGGAAATTTAGAATTTCAGATTATTAAGTGAAAATAATTATTAAATTATTAAGGATAATAAATAAAAGATAGAATTATTTTATTTTATAAAATCAGTATTTTATGGAACCGGATAAGAGGAGGGGCTAAATGTGTCAAAGATGGAAAATGGAAATAAAAGACCCAAAAGTCTTTCATTTCACCAAAACACATTATCTCACTAACTATACTCTCTCTCGGCTCTCTCTCTCTAAACAAATTAAGATCATCAAATTGTGGAATTGAAGTTTAAAAAGTTGGAATCAAGATCATCCAAGGTAACTATCAACACTGCATTCGAAAATTTGAGGTAAATATTCTTTAAATTTCGAATTTGGGAACATTTTGGTTTGGTTTTTTATAAGAACCGAAATTTAGATTTGGTGATGCAAATATGGATGCATGTTAGATGTTTTTGAGGATTTGTTCAAATCTAGTGTTTATAATGCTATGTATTAAATTTCAGCTTCTGATTCGATCTATAAGTATGATTTTTGAAGATTTGTGTGTATTTTAGTGTGTGTTCGAAAATGATGAAAAAGGGTCAAAAAGGATGTGATTTGGTGCATAAAAGTGTTAATGTTAGTGTTAAAATGGTTTAAATTAAGTGTATTTACGTTGGTGTAATTTATTTCAAACATTGGATAAAAATGATGGAAATTAAAATCTGGAAAATGTTTAAAAAAACTGCACAAGTTCGAATGGGGTGGGGTCCGAATTCGGATCCGAGATGAACTCGGATCTGGTCCGAATTCGGATTAAGCCCGGATTTCAGGATATTTAATATAGCAAAATATTTCTAAGTGTTGGAATTCGGATGAGGCCTGAATTCGGTTGGGGACCGAATTTGGATCCGGTCCGAACTTATCATGAGGTTCGAACTTAGCATTAATACGAAATTAAAGGTGGTTCGAACTTAATGGAACCGAATTCGAATATGGTCCGAAATGGGCATAGGTCCGAATTTGTCATGGCCTGAATTTGAGGTTATCCGAACTTGTGGGGACCGAATTGGGGGTCCGAATTCGGGTGGGGTCCGAATTCGGACATCGATCCGAATTTAGGGTCAAATATTGAAAAACTTATAAAAGATTAAGTTTTATGGATTTAAACAATTATTGACACAATGTGTTGTTACAACTGATTTAACAGGTCCCTTGTGGTGTTGTTTAACCCACAGTGGGGTACTTTGTGGATCCGGTTGAAAGCCCGAAGAGAAATAAGATAATTTGAAGTTAACTAACGCACCCACTGTGAGTACCTTTGATTTTAACATGTCTGCATCTGCTTTATGTTTGCATTTCCTGCTGAGGCATGTTGTTTCATATTCGTTTGGCACTCTACTAACTTGCGTATATGTTGATGCACATTCATACTTGTTGCATGTCCGTTCATTTGTTGTGCATCCTTTTGATGAACCTGCATGGTCGCATCTGTACTCTGATGTTACTGTGCTATATGACCAAGAGTTTGACACCTCTGTGGTCAGGATAGACAGTAAGTCATCCCCGATGTAATGTCTCCCTCAGATGGTTGGTTTTCTTATGCCGAGTGTCAGCTCGAAGGAGCTGCGGCTCAGGTTTGCGTACTTTGAGTACGTGTGGAGTATACGGTATGTGTTACCGCGGTTACTCTGGGTGGCATCATAAAGATTTGTGGAATGGGTAAAATCATGTGGTGTTCACTAAACAATTCGCTTACCCCTCAGTGGTTACATTTTTACAGGAAAAGGGAAATCGGCGGCGGGACCATCTAGCTAGGACGTTTGTTGAAGTATTTGAAGATTTCTACTGTCTATCTTGGTATTTGGTTTATGGAATTACTGTTGTAATAAAATTTGGGATGATGTAATACTTTTGAGTTTGTAGACTTAGACATGTAACCTATGTAGCACCGTAGGGTGTTGAACACAAATTTGTATTATTCTAATTTGTATTTTATTGCTTCCGCACTTTAAGCCTTCAGATCATTATGTAATTGTACGTTGGTGATTAATCCTGGGTGTATTGTAATTGTGGTTAAATGTGGCAAGGGTGTCACATCCAGATGGTACCAGAGCAGTAGTTTGAGATTCAAGTGTTCGTGAGGTCTTGGTCTCAAACATTAAGTGATGATATGTAGTGATTGTAAGTAATGATCTAAACTAAGATAGGATATGATCTAGTACTTATAGGAAAGTGACTTTCATATGGGACAACATGTGTTGTAGTTAACTATGTGATGGGATCACTAAATGATTTACATGTTTAAATTTTCAGAATATGTCTGGAGGAGGAATGACGCCACAAGAAACGAGGGAAATGATACTATCAATGATGGCAGAACAAAACAGAATGATTCAAGATCAATTTCGGGCACGAGATGAGGCCAAAGCTAAAAGAAAAGAAGACAAGAGAAAAGAAAAGAGGGAATATGAAAGGAATTATGTTGTAGATGACATAAACCTTAGGAATAAAGCGAAACATAAAGACAAGGGCAAGGAAATGATTGATTATGAAACCGGAATTGATGAGAATTACATGAAATATGTAATTAGATCCTTCAAGGACTGGCAACCACCAACATTCTCTGGATCTCTGAGAATTGAGGAATCAGAAATATGGATTACAATTATGGAACAGATTTTTACGGAAATGAATTGTAAGGATGAGTACAAGGTATGTTTGGCTAAGGATCAATTGATTGGACAAGCCAAGAAATGGTGGAACTGTTGGAAAAAAAAAAAGAATTGGGATTAGAATTGATTACTTCCTTTAGTTGGGAACAATTCAAGTTGTTGTTTAGTAGGCAATATGGTGAGCCTGATGTCGTACCTCATGTTGATCATGAAGAAAGAGCTATCTGAAAGATTGCAAAGTTTGGAGGAGATGAACTAAATGGACCATATTTGAGGTCAAGAACAAATAAACGTGATAGATGTAAAAGATGTCGACATTGTAATCAATTTGGACATAAGGCTGACAAATGTCCAAGGAAGGCCGATGCTTGTTATAATTGTGGAAAAGTGGGTCATTTTAGCAGAACTTACAGATTTCGAACAAAGAATTAGCGTGTACTAAAATTAGATGATGAAATTATGAATGAAAAGTTCAAGAAAGGAGATGAGATCTTTGAGACTATTATTATAACTTTTGTATCTTAAACTACAGAATTAGAAGAGTACTTTAAGATTTTATATGTAATATTTCATTAAAGTTTTATGATTCTGAAGTTAACATGAACTTGAGTGATATGAAGTTTTATTACTAAAACAAGTATAATTATGTTTGTGAATGAGAACACTCAAATATATAAGTAGGCATTAGATGAATAGCCAAGATGGATTTTGAAGCTTTGATTTGGGAAAAGATGCTATAGATATCTTGGAATTTATGAACAAGTTTAGAAGTTGTAATAAAGTTAAGTTTGACCATAATGGATTAAAGAATTGGAAATTAATTGTATTAATACCATGTATGGCATGTTCGAGGAATTTATGATAATTAGTTATGGTTATCATAAAGTATGTAGCATTAGCTTTTATTAAGAGAAACTGTAAGGTACACTGTGTTGATATTTTGACTTAAAAAGTTTGTGGTCAAGAACAACAGAATACGAATTGTTCATGAGAATTTTGATGTAGTTGGAATCAAAGAGACTGATTCAATGTTGATATATATATATATGAATATTATATGGGGAAAATAAACCTAGAAATTATAGAGAAATCATACGAGGGTATGATAATACATGGAAAATACATGTTAATTTTAAAAGAGAAATTGAAATATGCAATGCGAAGTGTAAAGTAAGAAATGTATGTGAAGTATAATTGATCGGAAGGGGGATATAATACTTAATGAAATGGAGATTTGATCAAACATAAAAAGTTTAAAGAGACTTTGGACACTAATGAAATTGCTTATACTATAAAGAAAAGTCTAGTACTACGATTCGGAATCTAAGGAAGATTCGGAGGTGGTCATGAGTTTTGTTTGATTCTGGTGCCGACCAATTAATTGTATCTACTGCTTTTGCTCAACAAGTGTAGATGCCTTGGTCTAAATTGCCTGTTGTGATTGATGTTGAAATTGTTAAGTAACACATTAGTTAACGTAGATCATGTGTATCATGATTGTACTCTAGTGATTGAAGAGGTAGTCTTCAATCCTAACTTGATTCAAATATAGAGTTCAGTGATTTTGGTATAGTAGTTCGAATGAACTGGTTAATCGAGAATGAGATTCATGTAGTTACAATAAAGGAAATGATAAAGACGATTACATCGGAAGGATGAGACGATCCGTATATATGGGAAAGGAGAAGCAGGGATCAATGTCTAATGATGATTGTTAGGTCCCGAAAGCTGATTGCTTAGGGCTGTGAGTCTTGTTTGGTATATGCTATTGAAACCAAGACTGAAGAGAAAACTGTGGCCGATGCGCCTGTTTAACCAAATTTTTCCATATGTGTTCCTGGAAGACTTGTCTGGTGTGCCACCTGAAAGACAAGTGAAATTCTGTGTTGACTTGATCCCTGGAGCTTCTCCAATAGCTTGTTATTCGTACTGTCTTGCACCTACCGAAAATGTAAGAGATGATGAAGCAACATCAGGAGTTGTTGGATATGGGCTTCGTTAGATTGAGTTCTTTGCCATGGGGAGCATTGATATTGTTTATGAAACAAATGACATCACAGTGAGAATGTGCATAAATTAACTTGATTTGAACGAATGGACTATAACAAATAAGTATCCACTGCCAGGAATTGATGATTATTGATCGGTTACATGGATTTGGTTATTATTCAAAGATTGATTTATGATTCGGGGTATCATTAATTGAAAGTCCGAAAGGAGAAAATACTGAAGACAATTTTCAGGGATAGTTATGAGCACTACAAGTAATTGGTTATGACATTTTGATTAACTAACACCCCAACTGTTTTATGGAGAATAGGGATTTGTAGACCGATGTTGGATCAATCTGAAATTGTAGTCATCGAAAATATTCTGGAGTATTTTAAGTTTAAAGAAGAGCAAGGCATACACTTGAGAAAGTTGTTGGAACTATTGAGAATTTCGAAGTTGTCTCACACTATTACTGAAATAAGAAGTTTTCTACGATTGGTATATTGTAGATAACTTGATTAATTCGGTATATTTTATATACCAACTCGAGAAAGTTATTGCTGGAAAGACTTGCACACATTGCGTGAGTAAGGTTATTACTTTTTATGGTATTCTAGAATCGATTATTTTTAATTAGAAGAGTCGATTCATTTTCAACTCTTGGTTTGTTCTACATATGGGATTAGGCACATATAGCTATAAGTACAGCTTAGTGACCCTCGATAGATGGTCAAAATGAATGGACTTTTTTCACATCGGAATATATGATGAGATCAGGTATTGTGGATTCAAGTATCAACTGAAAGGATAAATTGCTTTGATGGAATTTTTGTATAACACTAGTTATCATAATTAAAATCAAGAAAACACCGTTTAAAGTTTTGTACGGGAGGAAATGTAGAACCCCTACATGTTGGAAAGAAATTGAAAGAACTCTGATTGATGAGTCTGTGATATGAGAGAAGAGTTATAATGATGAGACGCCTAAACCAATAAACTTTGAGGTAAACAATGGAGCACATTTGTTATTATCACCGATGAGGTGTGTTACTTGTTTTGAAAAAAGGGACAAGCTAGCACTGAGGTGTGTTGGCTCATTTAGAATAACAGAAAAATAAGAATCAGTTGTTTCATTTGGGATTACCTAAGGAAATATCGAAATAACACTTGGTGTTTCATGTGGAAAGCTTTATGAAATCTTCACAACTGGTAATAAAGATTGGGCTGATTATACCAAATTAGAATTTAAGAAAGGTTAGTATATTTTGAGAAGCCGGAATATATTATGGATATGAAAGTAATGAAGTTAAGAAACAAAGAAATTAAAATGGTACTGATACGTTGGAAGCATCACAAAGGAGCAAATCATACATGGGAAACTAAGTCTGAAATGTCGAAGAAATATCCACAACTATTTGGATCCAAGTAACTTCGAGGACGAAGTTTGGGCGTGGTGGAGCCCATGCTGTAACATCCTCAGATTTGAATTATTGTAATTGAGGTTTAATTAGATGAATTTTTAAATTAATGTAATTTAAGTTAATTGAATTATGAAAGTTGGTACGAAATTTGGATTGATTATAAAGTTGGTTGCATTATATGGAAATTTAGAATTTCAGATTATTAAGTGAAAATAATTATTAAATTATTAAGGATAATAAATAAAAGATAGAATTCTTTTATTTTATAAAATTAGTATTTTATGGAACCGGATAAGAGGAGGGGCTAAATGTGTCAAAGATGGAAAATGGAAATAAAAGACCCAAAAGTCTTTCATTTCACCAAAACAAATTCTCTCACTCTCTATACTCTCTCTCGGCTCTCTCTCTCTCTCTAAACAAATTAAGATTATCAAATTGTGGAATTGAAGTTTAAAAAGTTGGAATCAAGATCATCCAAGGTAACTATCAACACTGCATTCGAAAATTTGAGGTAAATATTCTTTAAATTTCGAATTTGGGAACATTTTGGTTCGTTTTTTATAAGAACCGAAATTTAGATTTGGTGATGCAAATATGGATGCATGTTAGATGTTTTTGAGGATTCGTTCAAATCTAGTGTTTATAATGCTATGTATTAAATTTCAGCTTCTGATTCGATCTATAAGTATGATTTTTGAAGAATTGTGTGTATTTTAGTGTGTGTGTTCGAAAATGATGAAAAAGGGTAAAAAAGGATGTGATTTGGTGCATAAAAGTGTTAATGTTAGTGTTAATGTGAAAGTAAGTTTCTTACAATCAATCAATTAATAAGAACAATTACAATAATCAACAATAACCAAATGCTTCGATTGATGAATTGTTGATTACGAAATGATGGTCAGGAATAATCTTCAACAGTGCTGCTTTCACAGATTAGAATGCGTACAAATGACTCTCTGACAGATCTACTAATTTGGAAAGTCAAAGTTGCTATTTATACATTTATACAAACTATTAAGGAAATACATAAACAGTCCCTACACTTTGTTTTTCATCAATTAAACATATTCTAACATTCTCCCCCTTTGATGAAAATAGCAAAGTCTTCAAACCGATAAGCCCAACTTTTGTTCAAACCTTCTGATACTTTTACGATCCGAAAGCCTCCATTCAATTTTTGAAATAAACTCAACCATGAGTCTTCGGTCGTTAATAGTTAAGGCTCCTTTCTTTGTCTTCCTCTTCTGATCTGCAGCAAGCTTACCTTTCAAACCATTCAAAACTTTATTCAACGTACCATCAGAAAACTTGTTCAGCTCCACACTCCTCATAGGTCTCAACTTCTTATTCCTATCTTTATACATGACTGCTGGATGCTTCACCATGATCACTTGAAACCTTTTCAGTTCACCAGCAAATTTAATATCTTTGTGAGGTGCAGTCATATTTATCTTCCTCATGCCTCTTTCAACTCCAATCTGTAGATCTTGCACTGACATTAATACCAATTTGGTATGCATAAAGTGAAACAGTGTCTTTAGCGCAAATCTACAGTGTTCATTTCTTTTATTTCTGCACAGTTCGTCAAAAAGATCTTCAATATCGACCAAGTGCATGTTGAACATGTCAGCTTCCATGAACACATATGTATTTCCATCTGAGCTAGTGACTGTGAACTTCGGATAAAAAATCTTGACAAATATTTCTTTATCAATCTTCACCAGATCCACTATTCTGAATTCGCTCTTAACCTTCTCAACCTCTTGTGTCTTATTTCTCAGGAAACTGGCATAGTTAACCAGATTAGGCATATTTGTCTCTAGAACTCGGAACAACTTGTGAAATGAGCATGGAGCTTGCTTTTTGCAAAAGATCCGTTTCTCCAGAATATCTTCAATATACGGCATCTTATTTCTTTTTCTGATAAATTCCGCAGATCTGTTCTCTGGCAGTTCAAGCTTTTTCACCTTCTTCTTACTTATTTCATCCTTATTCAACAAAGTTAATATATCTTGAATCTCCCTCTGGACCACTTGTTGAGCTTGAAATCTAAGTCTGTGATTTTTCTTTGATTCATCAGCAAGCACAAATTCATTATAAAATCTATCCATCACCTCCACTTCATTCAAAACCACTGTTTCTTGAGCCACACTGCTCTCAACAGGAAACTCTTCAAATTCTTCTTTAATTTGTAGAACTACATCAGGCTTTTCAACCGTTGGTGTTAATTCAACATCTTTCATAATTTCCTCGACTAGTACTTCCACCTCCTCAATTCTTTCAGCTCTAAAATCTACATCTGTCAAAGTGATTATATCATCATCTTCAGAAACATCTATATACTCTTCTCTCTCTTCTCCTGTACCTTGAATACTCAAATCTTGATTTTTCTCTTGATTGTCTTCATCTGAATCAATATATTCGACAAAGTGATAGATATCAGACTGAGTGCTCAAAGGAACTGGAACATCTTCATAAAGAATCAATCCCAGCTCTCTCTGTTCACCAGCTGATTCTTTGGAGCCCCCAGCTTCTTTCTCCTGAGCTTCCGACTCCTTTTCCGGATACGTTATCATTAATACTCCAGGCGTCGGTTCATCAAGCTTTCTCCTCTTCTCCCCCTCATGAGGAGCATCATCGGAGTCTTCGTCATGCTCATCATGTTTCCTCTTTGATGAGGAAGCTTGAGCCTTGCAGGTATCTTCCACTGCAGCTACTCTTTCTGAAAGATTCCCCAATGCAGTTACCACTGTGTTTTCTAGACTTATCATCCGCTCTCGTATCTCATCAAACTGCTCAAAAACAAAATCCTTCAACTCTTCCTTCAACTCTTCTATAGCTTGCTTTGAGTCAGTTTGCTTGACAGACTCCTCTGCAACATCTTTTCCCTTTAAAAATTTCTGAATATTTGTCATTTGAGCCATTACTTCCGCTAACTAATTAGAAACATGCAAATTGACACCAGACACAGCTGCATTCAGTGCACTTGTCAAGGTTGATTCTATAACAAAAGGGGATAAACTCACCACTGGGTCACAAAGACTTCCAGTTGTCACAGCAGTCGAACTTGTATAAAGAACTTCTGTGTGGCCAGTGCTCAGAGTTGATATTGGCGTTTCTCTGATTGGACTTCCACCCTCTTCAAGTGACGGAGCAACAAATGCTTCCGTTACTAAGGGTGTTCCGGTGGAAACACTAAGTTCAACCACACTTACTTCAACAAATGAAGTGGACTCAAGTGTCCTAAACTGTATAGGATCTAGACTTTGTGATTGCAAAGAAGTCGTACACACGGGCAGTTGTGCACTTGTTTCAATATCCATCAAGTCCAAGTGACTTTCGGATAGATCGTGTGGTTCATCCCTGTGCTCAATTGAAACAGTCTCCTGTTGAGAGGAGACTAAGTGGATAGTTGGGTGTGCAATTGTCAGTGGGATACTGACTTGTTCAATGCTAACTCTCATAGGAGAGCTAACAGTAGACATGGTTAAATCCCGGCTTTCTGTGGTTATGGTCTCCCGTACAATATCCACCATCATCCCTCCTCCCTCATGGTGATCACCTCCATCATCACCATCATCATCATCATCCCCTTCTCCCTCTTCTTCTTGAATATCAGACAATGTCCTCTCAGAATCAGACTTTTCGGCTTCTTCCTCACCACTCCACACACTACCTTCTCCCTCACTCTCAGAATGGGCAACCTGAACTTCAGCCCCTTGCTGAGGTTCCTCTATCCTTAAAGCTCCTGGGCTAAGAGATCCCGGTTCCTGGGTCTCTATCGGAGCATGATCTATTCTATATAATTTCACATTTTCACTCTCAGGATCGGCATACTTCAGCAAGGATTCTGGAATCGGCATGATATTCGCATTAGGAGAATCCGGCACTTCATGCAAACTCATCATGACATAGTCTGGGCATCTCTGAGAATTTGCTCGCTTTGGAATATTTTCATTGGCACGGAGAATCCCTCGGATAAGAATCTGTATGAATCTCTAAATTGGCACAAATTTCCTTGCTCTATTTGTTGTTTTTGCAAGCACAATCTCCTTTAGATCTTCCCATATGCACTGAGCAAAGTCATAATGTTTGTTGAACGCTATCCCATGAAATATCCTCAAGCAATGAATGCTGCATCTATCAATCCCGGTATGTTTTGAAGTCATACACCTATTAATGATTCCAAATAGGGTATACCATTCTCCATTTAAACCATTTCTGTGAAACTTTGAACTCTTTGGAAGTGGCTTTGAGTAGCCCAAGCAGATCAAGTCATGTACCAGCTCCTCGTCAGAAACAAAATCTTCAAAGTCTGCCAACTCAGGGAAATTTACAGTATCTATGCGTCTCGGAAGAAATAGATTATGACGCAGTCTTGCTAGAGTGATTTTCGTCTTGAACTGGTCTATCGTCACTTTGAAGTGATGATTTCCGTCAGCAGGAACAAATTTGACAGTGTGCCAAAATTGTTGTAAATACACTTGAGGAATAGACGGTTTGTATTGTAGCAGATACCCGAGTGGATGGCCTTTCAAAATGTCCACAATGATAGGATGGCTTACTTTAATAACTTTGGTGTCTAGACGATGATTATTATCACGGAAAGGAAGGCAATGTTTTGGTTTTACTAGCTGGTTATCTGGGATAATGTGTGTTTGTGATGAACGGGCAACTGAGGTAGATCTAACTGGGGTAGATACAAGGGTATGGTTTGATGATGAATGGGAATCAGAGGAATTTGAATTTTGGGATTGTACTGGGGATGCCATTTGAACACCTGTAAACAAAAATAACATCATGTTATTCATATCATGTACTCAAATGACATCTGTCAAAAATGTAGAAAAATTGTAACATTTTATTAGAAATTATCAAAACTTGTGATTTTCTTTTTAAAGCATCGGGATTCCGGACAATAATTGATAATTATTTAAAGCACTCCAGAGTCAATCGTTTAGATTTCAATGATAGAAAAACACAAAGTTATAACAATTTCTTAAAAAATGTGACATTTTTCTTAAAACTTTAAAATTCTACACTTAGAAAAATTTTCTGATGAAACTCGAATGAAACTACAAGTTTCTCGAATTAGTCTTGAAAAATGTCGAGTAACTCATGATCCAACTCGAATAAGCCTATAACCACCTCGTATAATATATATATATATATATATATATATATATATATATATATATATATATATATATATATATATATATATATATATAACTCGAATAAGTCTTTAACCAACTCGAATAATATATATATAAAACTCGAATAAGTCTTCAACCAACTCGAATGATATATATATAAAACTCGGATAAGTCTATAACCAACTCGAATGATATATATGAAACTCGAGTAAGTCTCAACAAAACTCGAATGACATGTGTCCTAAACTCGAATAAGCTTCAAGTACTTATAATCTGAAAATTTTCTAAGTGTTATACATCCACTTGTCAACTCGCATTAAACCCAACTGTTTCTCGAATGTAATATGTCATAAACTCGAATAACTCTGAAGTCTATATGAATCAACTCGAATTAGTCATGATGAAACTCGAATAACTCACAAATGCAACTCGATTGACTCTTAAGTCAACTCGAATGACTCTGTTATGCAACTCGAATGACTCTTCTATGCAACTCGAATGACTCTTCTTTATTCGAGAAATGTCTTTTTATTTTCCTACAAGTCTAAAACACACTGAATTTTATGAATTTAATTTCAAGGATTATTTTCAGTGTTTTAAAACATGTACCCCCTTCGAAAATGTATTTTAAACACATTTATTTTACTAAACTTTGAACAAAAACAACTTTAAAGTTGTTAAAAATTCAAATTTCAGTCTATTCAAGAACTCAAAACTGTTTCATTGAAAAATCAATGATTCTGTTTGTGTGAAGTAAACATGACT
Source organism: Centrapalus pauciflorus (assembly GCA_020465985.1). Classification (NCBI taxonomy): domain Eukaryota; kingdom Viridiplantae; phylum Streptophyta; class Magnoliopsida; order Asterales; family Asteraceae; genus Centrapalus; species Centrapalus pauciflorus. The sequence continues at coordinate 79,107 of JAANYP010002570.1, forward strand.
TATGAAACTTCAGATTCATAGTCATATTACCATTATGAACAACATCACACAATCAATTTCAGTTTTATTGACCAACATTAGAAACTTCCATTATCGGTCAAGAACACATACACGAAAATAAGAACACATACTCACATTCGAACAGATACACTAAAAATATGTACATACAAAGTGAAATAATAAAGAAAAACAAACTTTTACTCACAATTTTGATGAAATAAAACCGTCAGTTGTGGGTTTTTGAGTTTCTTTGAAATGAAGGAAGCTTGTGGAAGAAGATGAAGTTATGTAATTTCCGAAAAAAGAAATTTGAATTTGAAATTTCAAATTTATATTGAAATTTTACCCGGCCCATTTTGAATTTTATTCAAAGTTGAAATATTCGGCCCATTTTGAATTCTTTCAAAGTTGAAATATTCGGCCCATCATCTACACCACATTAGCCCACACACCAATTATTTCAATAAAAAATTGTGACTAAAAAAAATAAAATTTGAATTTTCAAAAAAAATATTAACAGCACACACAAAGAAAAAAAAATTAAAATGTACTAAAAAAATTAAGAGAGAAAAAAAAAATTTGTACATAAAACAACACAAAAAAAAAATTGAAATCATAAAAAAATATTAAAAAAATTAACAAAACACATTTGCTCCCCCTTGAATTTCTGAAAATTGCTCCCCCTCAACTTAATATTCAATTGCTCAGCTCTGCTCCCCCTACAAAATAACAGATAAGTTTTATCAGATTTATTCAAAATCAGATAAATTTCTTTTCTGCTCTCCCTGCACATGACAGTCTAGATCTTGTTAAATTCTAAAGAATATAAACTTTTTATGATTCATGAATTTTACATCAGATAAAAATCACTTAAAAATGAAAATTTTAAAATTATAATTTTGAAACTACTGAATTATTAAATCTTAGCGATTCAACATACCTAATTTGTATACCAAATAATTAAACCGCTTTTCATCTAACGCTTTGGTAAACAAATCAGCTAGTTGATATTCAGTAGGTACAAAATATAATTCTATATTTCCATTTTCTACATGATCTTTTATAAAATGATACCGAATGTCAATGTGTTTCGTTTTTGAATGTTGCACCAGATTTGATGCAATAGCTATTGCGCTCTGAGAATCACAATATATTGGAATTTTCTTTGGTGTAAACCCGTAATCACGCAGTTGGCTCTTCATCCACAACACCTGAGAACAGCAGGAAGATACAGCAACGTACTTTGTCTCAGCTGTAGACAATGAAACACAATGTTGTTTCTTGGATGACCAACATACAGGTTTGTCACCCAAGAATTGTACTGCTCCTGACGTACTCATTCTGTCCATCTTATCACCTGCGTGATCAGCATCAGAAAAAGCAGTCAGATTAAATGAAGACTCTCTAGGATACCACAAACCAAGATTTGGAGTTCCTTTGAGATATATTAAAATTCGTTTTGCAGCTGTTAAGTGTGATTCTATTGGATTTGCCTGATATCTAGCACAGACACATGTAGCAAACATAATATCTGGTCTACTGGCTGTTAAGTACATTAATGACCCAATTATACCTCGATAATGAGTCACATCTACAGGTTTCCCTGAGATGTCCGCATCGAGTTTTGATTTTGAATCCGGAGCCATGGGAGTTTTCATAGGAGTACTATTGACCATGTTAAATTTCTTTAACATGTCTTGTATGTATTTTGACTGATTGATAAAAATACCATCAGTTAATTGTTTTACTTGTAATCCTAAAAAAAAATTTATTTCCCCCATCATGCTCATTTCGAATTTCTGGGACATTAAAAATGCGAATTTCTTACGAAATTCTGGATTTGTAGACCCAAATATTATATCATCTACATATATCTGTATAACTATGATATCTGACCCCTGACGTTTTATAAACAGGGTTGTGTCAACTGCACCTTTTGTAAATCCACATCTCAACAGATATGTTGATAGTGCATCATACCAAGCACGAGGTGCTTGTTTAAGGCCATACAGTGACTTATCTAAAATATATACATGATCAGGTTTCGAAGGATCAGTAAACCCTTCCGGCTGATATGTATATACTTCATCTGTTAGCTCCCCGTTTAAAAACGCAATTTTAACATCCATTTGATATACTGTAAAATTTTTATGAGCGGCAAAAGCTAAAAACATCCTTATAGCTTCAATTCGTGCAACTGGTGCGAATGTTTCATCATAATCAATCCCTTCTTGTTGGCTGTATCCTTTGGCCACGAGACGAGCTTTATTCCGAATAATGACACCATGTTCATCTTTCTTGTTCTTGAAGATCCATTTCGTGCCTATTATGGATTTGTCTTTTGGGCGCTCAACAAGTCTCCAGACCTTTAACCGTTCGAACTGGTTGAGTTCTTCTTGCATCGCCACAATCCAATCAGCATCCAGAAGGGCTTCTTTTACATTTTTGGGCTCTATCTTACTCAAAAAATTTGAAAATAAGCATTCATTTATAGTAGCCCTTCTGGTTTGGACTGACGCAGATGGATCACCAATGATGTTTTCAATTGGGTGATTTCTTGTCCACTTAACAGTATGTGGAAACGGTTGTATTGGGTCTTGGTCGGGATTGAGATCTAGATATGGTTCGGGAGTTACTTCAGATGTTGTAGGTGGAACATCTGAGGTAGGAGCTTCTGACTGTTCAGAAGTAATCGGGGTTTCAGAAGAATGTGGAGGTTCAATTGGTTGTACAATCTCAGTAGTTGACTGCACATTTGCTGTTGAAGCTTCTCTAGTTTCTTCTGAACTTTGTTGTTGAGAAAGATCTGAAACTATGACTGGATCTTCAGTAATCCTGTCAGGCACCAAATTTTGAACATTAGTTTTGGGCTTTTCAAAATAGTCGTCATAAAAATTCTCAAACAACTTACTTAATTCAGAATGTTCAGCATTTTGTCCATTTGACTCCAATGAAGTCTGCATATTAGGTTCGGGTCCTGAACTGGTGTGTTCAGAAGCCATTACCACTCCTTCGTCGAATTTAACATTTACGCTCTCGTTGACTGTCTTGGTTCTCTTGTTGTACACTCGGAAGGCAACCGACTCCTTTGAATACCCGATGAATATTCATTCATCTGCCTTTTGATTAAACTTTCCAAGGTTGTCTTTATCGTTTAGAATAAAGCATCTGCAACCAAAGACATGGAAAAATTTAATATTAGGAATTCGTTTATTAATCAGTTCATAAGGAGTCTTTCCGAATCTTTTATTTATTATTGAACGGTTTTGTGTGAAACAAGCTGTTGCAACCGCTTCTGCCCACAAGAACAACTGTAAATTGGAGTAGGCCAACATCGTCCTAGCTGATTCCACTAGTGTCCGATTTCTTCTTTCAACGACACCGTTTTGTTGTGGAGTTCGAGCAGCTGAGAACTGATGTGTAATTCCTACTGAATTCAAGAACGAGTCAAGTGATTTGTTCTTGAACTCTGTTCCGTTGTCTGAGCGGATTGTCTGAATTGGGAGTTGCAACTTTACTTGTATTTTCCGGATGAAGTCTATGATGGTTTCGGTTGCATCTGATTTGGATCTTAGGAAAAACACCTATGTGTATCGTGAATAGTCATCAACTATCACCAATACATATCGTTTCTTATTTATGCTTTGTACTCTCATTGGTCCACACAAATCCATATGCAATAACTCCAGTGCTCTCGTGGATGAGTGTTCTGTTTTGGATTTGTGTGTGGCTCTTGTCATCTTTCCTTTTTCACATGCCGCACATAATTGCTCTTTTTGGAATTTGAGCGCCGGCAGCCCTTTAACTAACCCTCCTTTTGCTAGGTTGGTCAGCTCATTGAAGTTCAGATGGGAAAGGCGACGATGCCACAACCATGCTGTTTTAGATGTAGCTTTTTACAATAAGCAGACATCTTTCTTCAGATTGATCGAGGCTAAATCAATGGAGTACAAATTTGTTTTCCTGTTTCCTGCTAGAATTTCTTTTCCTTCTGCGGATCTGATGCTGCACCGATTGGCTTTGAAGTTGACTTCTAACCCCTTATCACACAATTGTCCAATACTAAATAGATTGTGTCCAAGACCATCAACATAAAAGACCTTTTGGATGGTGATTTTGTCATACTTCAGACTTCCGTATCCTTTGATCGGACAAAACTGATCGTTTCCAAATCTAACCGTCCCACAGAACTTTTCTACAAAGTCCGTGAGTGTGTCTCGTTGTCCGGTCATATGTTTGGAGCATCCGGAGTCAAGGTACCAGACATGGTTTACCTATAAAACGAAGTAGCACATGAGGTACCCACTTGTAGTTGGGTACTTTTGTTTTAGGTAAATCCTGCATAGTATCATTTGTTTTTCTAACTGATATGGCTTTTAGCTTATCATTTGAAGTTATTTTAGGTACCCATTTTTGAACTGTTCTTTTGGGTATCCACTTTTGTACAATTCGCGGTGGAATTGTTTTTGAAATAATTTTCTTTGGAACCCTTTTCTGTTCATAAAATGTGTCCTTTTTCTTTGGTTGTCATACGAGCTTATTATATATCACAGTTTCAGGCTTACAAACACAAGAATTCAAAGCAACTAATTTCGTTCTTGAAAACTTAATACAAGAATTATTAACAAGTTTATCATTATTACAGACAGAATGTTCAATTTTGCTATTTCTATCTGTAACAATTTTTTCTTTCACGCGCCATTCTTGTTTTATAATCTTGTTTTTCTCTTCTCTTTTCTTCTTTCGCCATACTTGTTTTCTCGAACCGTTCACAATGATATCTGGCATAAAAGAAGTATGAGAATTAGTAGATTTAGAAACTCGTTTCTTCTGTAAGTTTTTCATACCTTTTGAAGATTGGACTTTACGTGCAATTGAGTCCGTTGATGAAGATGATTCACCCTTTTCAAAGTTAGGAGACTGAACAATAATTTTTGTTTTCTCCTTCTTTTGTTTTAATGATGGTGAATTTTCAGATGACTTTAAAGAATCTGTAGTCATTCTTTGCAGAATTTTAACAGGTTCTTTATTATCAGTTGATTGTTTGTTAGTCAAAGGTTTGATAAATTCACCAATTTTACCAAACATTTGATCTAATGAATTATCATCAGAGTGCATGTACAGATCAAATTCTTTCTCTGAATTTATAGAATCTAGAGAAGTAGATGAATGTGGATCAGACACAATTATGTTTTTAGACTTATCTTGCAATATTTGTTCCATTTTTATTAATTCAGCCTTGAGAGTTCCATTCTCTGTCTCAAAATTTTTAATCTTCAATTTTAAATCAGAATTTATCTGTTCTAAAATTGAATTTGGTAAATATAGTTTTTGAGACTGAGTTGGTAATTCAGACAAATCCTTTTAAGAATAAGTTTGAATGTACTCTTCTTTAGTATCAATAATGTTGCTGATTTCATTTATCTTGGTATAATCACCATAATTTTGCATTTTGTCTGATCGTAATCTTTTTATCTCTTTGCTAGATTCTACTTCTTCAGAAGCTTTCATGAATGTCATTTTTAATCCTAAATTCATGTATCTGACATCATATAGTGTTGGTGAATTTGATATAGCTTTTGTCAGATACTTAGGATTTTCCCAACCAATACCAGATTTAGAGTTATAAAATTCTGTATCTTTTGGTTGATTTAAATAAATTGTTTGATCTGTTTGCCCTCTTTTAATAAATTCATCCTCCATCTTTTTTATTTTCTCATAAAGTTTAGTTCTTTCTTCAAATATGGCATGATATTTTACAGAAAAGTTTGAGGCTTCTAACTCAGCTATTCGCAGACTTTCTTGTAAATCAGATATTTTGTGATTCAGATTGAGTATATTGCTTTGAAGTTCTTTTTCCTTATCTTGTAAGTCTAAGACAGCTCGTAAAGCTAATGCTTTATCTTTGGAAAAGTCTAGAACTAAGTTGTGTTCATTTCGAAGTTTGTTTTCCAAAGAATGAACATTTTTCTTTTCTGCCTTTAAAGATTTTTCAAACTTTTTAAGCATAAAGGCCATATTAGTTAGTTTTTCTTCTAAGATGCATGATTCATCAATATCAGAGTCTGAATTAGAATTTACCTCTGGTCTTTCTGAATCATCTGAGTTTTCAGACTCTGAATCTTCCTCATTTTCAGCTTCATTTTGGCCAGTTGCCATTAATGCAACTTCTTCTGTTGCTTCCTCTTCATCCGAATCAGATTCTCTCCTTTCTTCATCCTCTTCATCAGTCAGTCCAACCCACACCTCATCTTCAGCTATCATAGCTGATTCACTCAGTTCAGATTCATTGAAAATTTCTGACTTTAGACAAATATGAGCATATTCATCCAAGATGTCATCGTCTTCTAATAACTGTAACCAATGATCATCCTCCACCATAAGAGCTTTGTCTGATTCTTTCTCTTTGGCTAAGAGAGCCTTTCTTGTATAGTAGTCTGAATTTTTGACTACCGGAGATCTGCATTCCCGGGCATAGTGACCTGGTTTTCCACAGTTATAGCATTTCTGTTCCGACTCTTTCTTGGCTGATTTTTCTGACTTCTCAAATTTGTCAGTCTTCCGTGCACTACTCTCTCCAGATTTCTCATACTTATCTTTTTTCTCAACTTTCCTAGATCCTGTTTTGTAGTGCATCTTGTTGTTGGTTGGCTTTCTGTAAAATTTCTTCTGAAATGCTTTTGTAAGCAAAGCCATCTGCTTTTTCATCTCTTCAATTTCTGAATCAGCAGATGAATCTGAGGATTCTGATTCAGAAGATGTGCTGCTGATTACTACTCTTTTCTCTTTTTTCATCTTGTATTTATACTTTTTCTCCGCCAGTAGAGCTAGTGGATCAGCAGTTTTTTTTTCCGCTTTCTTCTTTCCAGATATTTTCCTCAATACAACTTCTTGATAGTTGTTGAGGTTTTCAAATAGCATATGAAAATCCATCTCCTCAATATCTTTTGTTTGTTGGATGATCATAGCATATTTTTCCCATTCTAGATTTAGAACATTTAAAAATTTGACATTGATGTCCAAGTTGGACTTTGTCACTCCGTTTCTTTTTACTTCACTTACCAGATTCACAAATCTGAGGTAAGTGTTTTCCAAAAGTTCACCTTCACGAGCTCTGAAGTTCTCAAATGTCATTAGGATATTCCTAGCCCTATTTGTAGCAGCTCTGTCTGATCCCCTCATGATTTTGCATACTTCATCCCAGATGGACTTAGAAGTCTTTGTATTTGTCAGACAAGTGTATATATCATTGGGGATTGATATCAACAATAGTTTTCTTGCAGTCTTGTCCCCTAACTTTCTCTTTTTCTGGGCCTCTGTTAGGTTTGTGACCTCAACAGTCCTTGGTGGTATTGGGGGATTGCCAGTTGGTACTCCTGGGATCGTTTCCATAAAAATTGTTGGTCCTTCAGTTAAAGATTTCAGCATTTCTTCAGACAAATCATGGAAACTGATAAATTCAAGAAACCGCTCCCGCCATTGAACATATTCTCCCCTGTATAAGATTTGGGGTTTGGTTTCTGATCCCATAGCCAGTGCGTCTTTAGACATGTTGATTGATCTTTGGGAAACTTGACCAGGATCTGATGAACTCCGAATGAGATTGAAAAATTTGATCACACCTTGAAACACAGATTAGTACTGAAATCTACAACACAATGACTTGTTAGTAGCAATAAGCAACTTAACTCAGACAGTGAATTGTGTTTTGATTAATGTGTGTGCCAAACTTGAATGATTCTTGTGTTATGAGTGAAACTTGAATGAATATAGTGTAAAACTCGATTGAGTTTATGGTAAAACTCGATTAATTCTTTTACCAAACTCGAATGATTCTTTTAGAGAAACTCGATTGAGTTTTTTATCAAACTCGAATGAGTATTTGATCAAACTCGAATGTATTTTGATCAAACTCGAATGTATTTTGATCAAACTCGAGTGAGTATATTACAAAACTCGAATGAGTCTTATACAAAACTCGAATGAGTCTTATACAAAGCACGAATGAGTCTTATACAAAACTCGAATGAGTCTTATACAAAACTCGAATGAGTCTTATACAAAACTCGAATGAGTCTTATACAAAACTCGAATGAGTCTTATAGAAAACACGAATCAGTCTTATATAAAACTCGAATGAGTCTTATATAAAACTCTATTGGTTTTGTTCTAAAACTCGATTGTGTTTGTTCTGAAATTCGAGTTTGTTAACAAAATGTTGTCAACTCGAATATCACAAGTTGTCAACTCGAATGACAAGTTTGTCAACTCGAATATTAGTTACACACAACTCGAATAACTAAGGTAATCAACTCGATTAACTAAGGTACTCAACTCGAATTACACACAGGATGTGTATATTCCGAGTTTCTTAGTATTTTCAGCTTTTTCAAGTCTGAAATTCAGATTAAAACCAAATTTTACCCAATTTCACTCAAATTGTAATCGAAGGTAAGGTTTTTGAAAACAAACACTTTTTGTTAAACACTTTTGTGCAAAAATGGATCTAAGTCTGAGTTTTCAATAGAACAGTAACCGTTTTTACACTTTTCAAAATTTCAGAAAATTGCCTAGATCTTTTTCTGTGTTTTGAAAATCAAATCAAGTTTATATTCAATTGATTCGTCTATGAATCCTTAACCTTCGATCCAATTATCACTGACAAGGATCAATAGAATCAAAACCCTTAGTGATTTTAGGGTTTTTCCGAAAATAATGCTCAAGAACAGTACCAATTTTCGAAAAATTCAATCTCAAATCGAAAAAATTCACCCCTAGGTCTCTGATACCAATTGTGAAAGTAAGTTTCTTACAATCAATCAATTAATAAGAACAATTACATTAATCAACACTAACCAAATGCTTCGATTGATGAATTGTTGATTACAAAATGATGGTCAGGAATAATCATCAACAGTGCTGCTTTCACAGATTAGAATGCGTACAAATGACTCTCTGACAGATCTACTAATTTGGAAAGTCAAAGTTGCTATTTATACATTTATACAAACTATTAAGGAAATACATAAACAGTCCCTACACTTTGTTTTTCATCAATTAAACATATTCAAACAGTTAAAATGGTTGAAATTAAGTGTATTTAAGTTGGTGTAATTTATTTAAAACATTGGATAAAAACGATGGAAATTAAAATCTGGAAAATGTTAAAAAAAACTGCACAAGTTCGAATGGGGTGGGGTCCGAATTCGGATCCGAGATAAACTCGGATCTGGTCCGAATTCGGATTAGGCCCGGATTTCAGGATATTTAATATAGCAAAATATTTCTAAGTGTTGGAATTCGAATGAGGCCCGAATTCGGTTGGGGACCGAATTCGGATCCGGTCCGAACTAATCATAAGGTTCGAACTTAGCGTAGATTCGAAATTAAAGGTGGTTCGAACTTAATGGAACTGAATTCGGATATGGTCCGAAATGGGCATAGGTCCGAATTTGAGGTTATCCGAACTTGTGGGGACCGAATTGGGGGTCCGAATTCGGACATGGATCCGAATTTAGGGTCAAATATTGAAAAACTTATAAAAGATTATGTTTTATGGAATTAAACAATTATTGACACAATGTGTTGTTACAACTGATTTAACAAGTCCCTTGTGGTGTTGTTTAAACCACAGTGGGGTACTTTGTGGATCCGGTTGAAAGCCCGAAGAGAAATAAGATAACCTGAAGTTAACTAACGCACCCACTGTGAGTACCTTTGATTTTAACATGTCTGCATCTGCTTTTTGTTTGCATTGCCTGCTGAGGCATGTTGTTTCATATTCGTTTGGCACTCTACTAACTTGTGTATATGTTGATGCAGATTCATACTTGTTGCATGTCCGTTCATTTGTTGTGCATCCTTTTGATGGACCTGCGTGGTCGCATCTGTACTCTGATGTTACTATGCTATATGACCAAGAGTTTGACACCTCTGTGGTCAGGATAGACAGTAAGTCATCCCCGATGTAATGTCTGCCTCAGATGGTTGGTTTTCTTATGCCGAGTGTCAGCTCGAAGGAGCTGCGGCTCAGGTTTGCGTACTTAGAGTACGTGTGGAGTATACAGTATGTGTTACCGCGGTTACTCTGGGTGGCATAATAAAGATTTGTGGAATGTGTAAAATCATGTGGTATTCACTAAGCAATTCACTTACCCCTCAGTGGTTACATTTTTACAGGAAGGGAAATCGGCGGCGGGACCATCTAGCTAGGACGTTTGTTGAAGTATTTGAAGATTTCTACTGTCTATCTTGGTATTTGGTTTATGGAATTATTGTTGTAATAAAATTTGGGATGATGTAATACTTTTGAGTTTGTAGACTTAGACGTGTAACCTATGTAGCACCGTAGGGTGTTGAACACAAATTTGTATTATTCTATGTTGTATTTTATTGCTTCCGCACTTTAAGCCTTCAGATCATTATGTAATTGTACGTTGGTGATTAATCCTGGGTGTACTGTAATTGTGGTTAAATGTGGCAAGGGTATCACAGATTGAATTTGGGGGGTTTGGCCATTGAACCATTGTCATAGTAAGAGGAGGAACTGGCAGCACTGTTGTCCATGGGAAAGTAGGGAGAATGAGAGATCTAGAGTTGACACACACTCTATCTGCTCTGATACCAGTTGTAGGTCCCAAAAGGTTTCCCTAGAGTATTTGTAGGTCCCAAAAGATATCCCAAGTATATAGCCTTAAACTGTAGAGGGGGGGGGGGTGAATACAGCTTTTAAAAACTACACTTAATTTTCTCAATGTTTGTATGTATTATTAACAAATGTTAATTACAAACAAGCTTGGATGCGGAATGGTTCAAGCTGAGATGACAGATACAACAGTATGATTACTAGTCTAAGACAGAATCAAACTTGTTACAATGAATACACTCACTAAGAATCACTCACTGTGTTTACAAGACTCTGAGGAACAGCTTGAACAAGAACAGCTTATACACTGAGCACTGTTTTATTCAAGCTAACTTGCATGCATGAAAGACACACTTTGAATGCACGTTCACTCTTGGATTCAGCACTTAGCTTTTTCTGCTTAATCTTTCAATCCTTGGAAGTTTCTTTTTATACTCACTCAGAGGATCTAAGTGAAGCTTCTTCATTGGACGGAATGAAAAAGGAAAAGTGTTGTTGAAAAGACAACATAACCTTTTCTGCACATTCTGAAAAGCAGACTTGTCTTCATGTGGGCAGAACTTTTGTCTTTTCACTTTGTCTACTGTTGCATTGCCTTTAACCAAATAAGGAATGTCAACTTTGTGTTTTTCTTCCTTTGTAAAGGCCTATTTTGATATAAGAAAAAGGTCTGTCACCCTTTTTCAAATAACCTTTTGTTTTCATGTAGCAGAACAGCTTGGGCAGGCTGAGCAGTTCTGATTTCCACTTTGTCTTCGACTTTGTAAACTGATCTTGTAGTCAAAAACAATACATGAGGACTTGGAAACACATTCCATAAAGTGTTTAGCCTGTTCACAAAGAACAAGTTCTGTTCACAAAGAACAGAACACTTGAAAACTGCCCAAGCTGCTCACCAGTATAGAGCAGCGTAGACAGTTTATGTCCAGCCTGTTCAGCAGACTGAACAGCTTGGACAAAACTGCCTTTGTTGCAACACATGCAACATATAGAACAGCTTCAGGCTGATATTGCAAATCATTTTCAGGTTTCAATAAGGCATATAACAGGCCATAAATTCAACCTTCAAAAGCATCAACAGGTTTGATTAATAATCTCCCCCTCAGATGCAGAACAGGTTTGACTGAGCCCTTTTTGTGCCTAACAATCTCCCCCTATTTGCAATAACCAGTCTAACCTGGCCTTATCAAAAGTCACTATATATTTTTACAGTATATTTGTTGAAATAAAATTACAACATCAACATAAAGTAAAAGATCAGTTTATATGTACACTGACTTTTGATTACATTAGAACAACACATGTTGGTACATCCCGTGTGACGATAGCAGTCTAAGTTGTCTTACATTGTGATTTAGCATATGTTTGGTATATATATATTATGTATGATTGATTTTTATCATTGTTTGTATGTTTGAACTTGATGTAATGTATTACAAGAAGTTCAAACATAAAGCTCAAAGATAAAATCAGTCATGAGGTAATATCATAAGTTTCGAACACTTAGTTGTTTATGTAAAAGGCTAGATTCGAATTTCTTAAGGGGATACATTCGAATCTGAGATAGATTCGAATGAGACCATAGATTCGAATATAGGTTAGATTCGAATCTGTCAGATGGACAGATTCGAATGGGCCTTAGGCCAGATTCGAGGTTGGCCCACAACAGACTCGAATCAGGGTCTATAATTAGGGATAGACTCGAATGATTAGCAGACTTTTGGCAGAATTCGTGAGGAATTAAGCAATAGGCGATCTCGAGTTTATCAGCTAGGTGAGTCCCGTTTCGGAGAGAATTAGTACGTAGGATCGTTCGTGTGTCGTTCGTTCAGCGTCTAATAGTCTCCGTGTTTCCGTTGGTTGAGAGTTGTCCGTCTGACCGTCAACGAGGATTCCGCACTCGTTAACGGATCCGCGTCTAGATAGATCTTGCAGTGGTAGACCTTACAAGTGGTATCAGAGCCTACGGAGTGTTCGTGGTGTTCTTCGTGTTCATCAGATACATTCTAGGTTTCTTGACGCTAGTTGGACGGTTTTTTCTCTCAAAAACGTGTTTTTGAGCTTAGCAAATTCATATTCGGGAAACACTTTGTGGTTTTTCACGTTTTTGGTCGAAATCATTATTTTTCCTTTGAAAAATAGTGATTTAATCTGTAAAACGTCAAAAAATCAAAGTGTTAGCCGTTTTTCGAGTTTGCGGCGCTCGAATCTATAGGGGTAATTAGGGTTTTACTTTATTTTCGAGTCTAACCAAAATACGCTCCTTTCGAGTCAATTTCAGTCAGTTTCGAGTCTGTGGTGTTTCGAATCTGTTACTACATTCGAATTGGATCTCGAGTCTATATTGTTTCGAGTTTGTTTCGAGTTTGTTACTGTTTCGAGTCTGTGCTTCGATTCTGCTGTATTTCGATTCTGTTGTGCCTTCGATTCTAAGGGTCTTCGAGTCTAAGGTGTCCTTCGAATCTGTCATATCTTCGAATCTAAGGAATTGTTCGAATCTGCCATAATTTCGAATCTAATTGAATTAAGATACTTAATCGAATTTAATACCAAATAAATTGGAATCTAATTACATTCGAATCTATCTAGATTCGAAAGAGTTAATCCACATTAGTTTCGAATTAAATTAATTAAGTCTAAATTCAATTTGTTTCAGAAAAGATGTCAAACCTTCAGAAATTCCTTGAGATGGATCACGAAGTTGGGAAGGCCAATGCACCACCTAAGCTGATGAAAGTTGAGGATTACTACTGGTGGAAGGACAGATTTACGGATTTTGTACGATTCAACGATATGCGCATGTGGGTGTGCATTGATGAAGGGTACATTCCACCAGTTTCTGAGGTTGAAGGCCGTCAAAAGGTTCTGTCATACCAGATGATGAAAGAGGATGACAAGAAACTATTTGAAGCTGAAAACAAGGCTTTCTCCATTATCCGTATGGCGTTACCTCAAGATATCTTGCACACATTTCGGACTCAAAGGACGTCGAAAGAACTTTGGGAGTCTCTCCAGAAAAGGTGTGAGGGTAATCCACGGGTGCGTAGAAAGCGTACAGAGCTGTTGACCCAACAGTTTGCGATTTTCAAGGCTCTTAAGGATGAACAGTTAGATGATATTATCACAAGGTTTTATCATCTGATAACAGAGCTTGAAAGTCATGGCATTGAGTACTCGGACAGTGACAAGAACAACAAGCTTCTTGATGCCCTACCAGCCAAATGGGCTATGTACGTGGCAATGATTAAGCTGAATGAAGATAAATATTATGCTCAATCACTGGATGACATCGTGGGAACGTTGAGGGCATATCACTTCGAAATGATAAAGGCTGAGACTGATTACGAGCAAGTCCAAAATCCAGCGATGTATTTTGGAAAGACATCTAAATCATTAGTGACAGCTGATCAGAAGAGTGCTACAGCGTTTTTCACCGGAGAAACGTCGTCACCACCAGAGTCCGAAGACTCATTAAATCGCGCGTTCTTAGGGTTAGGAAGATCGGAAGAACCGCAACCTCAAGTCCAACAGGCATCGACCAGTCAGAGCTATTCGAAGATGCCAATGAGCGCAAAGTCGGCGGAAGAACATCTGAATCTGCTTGCTTCGTTTGTGGCCGCATACGGAAATTGCGTTCAAGGGAAGATTAATGATCCGGCTCTTTGGGATGAAGATTACGATCAGGTCGACCCTGATGAATTAGAGGAAATGGATCTTAAATGGCAACTGGCCATGGTGACCCAGAGGGTTAAAAGATTCATTAAGAGAACTGGGAGGAATCTACAGATGAACAACAAGGGGATAGGATTTGATAAGTCCAAGGTGAAATGCTATAACTGTCAGGGATTGGGACACTTCGCCAGGGAGTGTCAAAGACCGAAGGTAGAGACATACCAGGGGCAGAGTCAGCATCAAGGACAGTACCAAAGTCAGTCCCAACAGAGATATCTTCCGAGTTCCTCATCTGGTCAGGCCAATCTAGCGGGTCTAATATCCAATGTCACTTCTGACAGACAGCTAGATGGTACTTATGACTGGAGTTCACATCCTGAGTCCAATGCTAGAGCGTTCATGGCTGAAGTTACGGAGAATGGTTGTGACGAAGATGAGCAAACCACAAGGGAAAACAGTCCGATGTGGGTAGAGAAAGCGAATGATCAGACCGTGCTGGAGTTTACTGCTCAGATGGCCAACGTGGAATCTGACAACTCAAAGGTTAGTCTTTCTTATTCTCTATTTCGTGAATTATGTGCTTTATGTGTTAGTTCTAACGATAGGTTAAATCTAGTTTTAGACTCACATAAGACCATAGCTGCTCAAAATGAAAATTTAAAAATTGAAAATGCTAGCCTAAATGATATAAAACAAGATTTAAAAGAAAAGCTTAAGATTGATGCTCAAGACGTAATCGTTCTAAAAGACAAACTGAGTGAGCAGTGTGTTAGGATAGAGCTTATGTATGAGCACGTAGAAGCCTTGACTAAAAGTCTGAAAGATAAGGACATAGAGCTAGCCGAGACCAAAGTTAAGGTAGCAGAGGCAAATAGCAAGCTGGAAAAGTTTAGGAATTCGAGCCTAAACCTAGGAAAAGTCTTAGATGCCCAAAGACAGTCTAAGAAGCCTGTAGGTCTAGGTTTTCACGAAATTCCTCCACCTTTCAATGCAAACTATGTGCCTCAGCCTCAGGAGAAAACTGACAAGTCAGTAGTTTTAGAGGACCTACCTGAACCGACACCTGAGCCCACCGTTGAAAATACACCTAAGGTGGATGACTCTACTGTCAAGGTCAAGAAAGTGAAATTTGTGTCTTCCTCCAGTGAAACACCTGCAGGAAAACAGAAAATTTCATGGGCTGACCAGGTCGAAGAGACAGACACTGTAGATGTACCAAAGAAAGTAGACACTAGTGAGACACCTAGATCTAAGGGACCAACCAAAAAGTCCATGGATAAGATGTATTGCTTTAGATGTCACGAGAAAGGGCATGTTGCTTCTCACTGTCCAAATAGGAAAGCTGAACTTACCCCTAAGACAGTGAACCCAACACCTGTTAAGCCCTCACCAAGTGTGGCGAGCACTAGTAGTTCTCAGAGTACCGAGAAAACTGTGCAGGCCGCACCAAAACCTGTTGTGAAACAAACACCGGTTAAGGTTGGACCAAAAGAAGTGGTTAGGACAAATTCACCGAATCGTGTCATTAATCAATCTAGGTCAGCACCTCAACAAGTCTATAGGAGCACCACACCTAGCAGGTCACACACTCCAGTTAGGTCACATACTCCTGTTAGACAATATGTTCCGGTAAGAGCTCAGGGATCACAGTCTGAAATGCAGTATAATAAGACTTATTCTAGAGCACCACAACAAATGCCTACTCAAAGGCAAAGAGTGAATCTAAATCACTCGGCACCACAACAGAATTCCGTTCAAAGGCCCAAGTCACCTGAAAGGCGAGATGGGTACTTGAAAGAGTTCACGTATGTGGACGAGAATGGTATTACCAAGTCAGTCATGGCTTGGGTTCCCCGTGATAACTAACCTATTTTCTTTCATGTGCAGGAGATAACTACCGGTCCAAACAACAAGTGGTTCGTCGACAGTGGTTGCTCCAGGCACATGACGGGGGAAAGAAGTCTACTCACAGACTTCAAGGGAGGTAATAGGGGATTTGTATCATTCGCGGGCAACAAAGGAGGAAATATCACTGGAACTGGAGAAGTCACTAATGGGACGATTACATTGGATCAGGTTTATCACGTTGATAAACTGGTTCATAATCTCATTAGTGTATCTCAAATCTGTGATAAGAAGAACTCGGTGTTATTTACTGACACTGAGGCGTTAGTGCTAAAGCCGGGATTCAAAATACCTGAAGATTGGATATTGATGCGGGCTCCAAGGAAGAATGACTTGTACATGCTCGATATGAACAAGCCAGATAATTCGATGGGTCCGATCTGCTTACTATCAAAAGCTTCGAAGACGGAATCGGTTTTGTGGCACAGACGCATGGCTCACTTGCACCTAAGGAAAATGAACTACATAACGAAGAATGGTTTGGTGCAAGGTGTGCCTCTGAAGAGCTTTCAGTTTGAAGACAAGTGTCTACCGTGCATGAAGGGCAAGCAACATAAAAAGACACACACGTCCAAGAAGCTGAACTCCATAACCTCGACATTCGATTTGTTGCATATGGACCTTTTCGGCCCTATCAACAAAAGGAGTATAGGAGGTAGTTGGTTTTGCTTAGTTATCACTGACGATTACTCACGGTTTTCATGGGTTTTCTTTTTAGGTACGAAGGACGAGACGGCTACAAAGCTCATCGGGTTCTTAGACCAAGTGGAGAATTCCTACGGAACAAGGGTTAAACATATTCGTAGTGATAATGGGACTGAATTTAAAAACTCTGTAATTGGTGTATATTGCCTATCAAAGGGCATCGTGCATCAATTCAGTGCACCATATGAACCTCAACAGAATGGGGTGGCCGAACGTAAAAACAGAACATTGATTGAGGCTGCAAGGACTATGCTTTCGGATTCAAAGCTTCCTACCATGTTTTGGGGGGAGGCAGTGAATACCGCGTGCCACATTTTAAATAGAGTCCTTACAGTCAAATCATTGAACAAAACATGTTATGAAATTTTGAATAAACGGCCACCTAACTTAACCGGATTCGAACCGTTTGGAGTACCATGCACACTTTTAAGAACAAAACATCAACCGAAGTTTGGTGAAAAGGCTGACGAAGGATACTTCCTAGGTTATGTGCCAAACTCACCAAACAAACGGGTGTTTAACAAAACAAATGGTACTGTGGAAATTGTGTATAATATTGAAGTCACAAGTTATACACATGAACCCCAAACTGGTCCAGAATGGATATTTGACTATGATAAGTTATTTGAGTCATTTAACATTCCTTTGGATGATACTGCAGGTACAATCGAAAAAGACATGGCGACGTTGCACCTAAATGACGATGGCCATATCTTTCCGAGGACCACGTTCGAATCTACGTCCGAGCCTACTGCGACTGTAGATAGTTCTCCAGAAGTTGCTAATCCAGAAGAACCTAACACTGAGAATCAGACTCAAGCATCAAGTTCTGCCTCTGAGGAAAACGTCCGTGAGGAAGAAAATGTGGAAGCTGAGCCTGTTCCCCCTTTAGGTGAAATAGGATCCAACTTAGGAGATAATCTAAGGGTAGACGAAATAGAGACCTCTAGGATTAACAAGAACCATCCATAGAAAGCATCATAGGAAATCCTAACGAGGGTGTGAGGACTCGGACTAGTGTAAATAACAACACCGTGTTGTTGTCGATGATAAACGACTCCGAGGCATATCATACATGTCTATATTCGTGTTTCATATCGCAAGTAGAGCCCAAAAATGTGCAAATGGCACTTAAGGACAACTCCTGGGTTGAAGCGATGCAGGAAGAACTTTCACAATTTAGGAAACTAGAAGTGTGGGAGTTAGTTCCGTTACCTCGAGGGGAGATTGCAATAGGAACCAAATGGGTTTTTAAGTGCAAAAGAGATGATCGGGGTATAGTCACGCGCAACAAGGCGAGATTAGTTGTAAAGGGTTTCAACCAAGAGGAGGGAATCGATTATAACGAAGTGTTTGCACCAGTAGCAAGGTTAGAAGCAATTAGGTTGTTTTTAGCTTTTGCCTCCTTCAAGGGATTTAAGGTATATCAGTTAGATGTTAAGAGTGCTTTCCTGTATGGGAAAGTGAAGGAATTGGTGTATGTAGAACAGCCACCCGGGTTTACAGATCCTAAATATCCTGATAGAGTATATCGATTAGATAAGGCTCTTTATGGATTACATCAGGCACCTAGGGCATGGTATGAGACTCTATCCAACCATCTTTTAGAAAATGGCTTTGAGAGGGGTAGGATAGATAGTACTCTATTTGTGAAAAGAAAGGGAGATCACTTTATCTTGGTACAAGTGTACGTCGATGATATCATTTTTGGATCATCAGACGAACAGATGTGCAAAGATTTCGAGAAGGTTATGAAGTCTAAGTTCGAGATGAGTGTTATGGGAGAGTTGAATTTCTTTTTAGGGTTACAAGTTGACCAAAAGAAGGAAGGGATGTTTATCCATCAAACTAAGTATGTCTATGACATATTAGAACGGTTTGGGATGGAGGGAACTAAGTTGACTGCCCATTTCAGCACGCCGATTCAAGTGAATCACAATCTCGGGCCGGGTACTGAAAGTGATTCCGATGTGGATCCGACTTTATATCGGGCCATGATTGGGTCACTTATGTATTTAACTGCTTCAAGACCTGACATAATGTTTGCTGTGTGTATTTGTGCTAGGTTTCAAGCGAATCCGAAGGAGATGCATATGAATGCTGTGAAGCGGATTCTACGATACCTCAAGTCGAAACCGAAGCTGGGACTTTGGTATCACGCGGAGGGAGATCTAGAGTTGGAGGCGTTCACGGATTCAGACTACGGAGGATGCAGCTTGACGCGCAAATCAACGACTGGAGGTTGTCAGTTCCTCGGAGGGAGACTGGTATCCTGGCAATGCAAGAAACAAACATCGGTAGCCGTGTCAACGTGCGAGGCCGAGTATGTAGCTGCTGGTAGTTGCTGTTCACAGGTTTTGTGGATACAACAACAATTGCGGGATTACGGTTTGGCTTATACTCAAACTCCAATTAGGATAGACAATCAATCTACAATTGCGATAACAAATAATCCAGTTAAACACAGTAAAACAAAGCACATAGACATAAGGCATCATTTTATTCGTGATTGTGCTGAAAAGAACTTAATCAAACTGGTAAAGGTGGCAACAGAAGATAATAATGCTGATTTATTTACCAAAGCGTTTGATAAGTCACGGTTTGAGTATTTAATTCAACTGAATGGAATGCGCAACCCAGAGTAATTTGACCTTAGTAGTAGTAAGTTTATTTTCTTTTAGAGTAGTAGTATTTCTTTCTTTACAGTAGTCTGCTAATTTAGGTAAGTTGCTAATTTAGGTAAGTTTCTATTTTTAGTAAGTTTCTATTTTTAGTAAGTTAGTAGGTTAGCTTAGTTTACTGCTTTTTCTTATGAAAAACAAAAGAAAAAAGAGAGAAAATTACAAAAAATACAAAAAAAAGAGAATATCAGAAAAGGAGTTAAGTCTTAGATACATATGTTCAAAGTGACGAAAATTAGCACCGTCGTTACAGACTCTAAGTATTTAGGCTTTCACACATAATGCAACTAAACTCTAAGTGTTATACTTTATTTAGTTTGATGTGTTGGTAGGCATAATACATATAGGGAATCTCAAGGCTAATAAAATATTCTAGAAAAAGTCAAGCGTGTCACTAACTTAGATGTACGACCAATCGGTCTTAATTTTTATGTACAAGACATACAAACATTGAGTCTAAATGAGGTATGCAAACTTTCTGGGGATGTATGGTAACATCAAATACATCTGAAAATGGAAAGAATAGAAATATCATGTAAAACTGAGAGTCGAAAACATGCAACTCTGTTGTACGTAAGTACAGACCTGTTGTCTCTGTTTAGATTCGGGTTAGCAGACATGTCGCTTTGTTGTACGTCAGTACAGACCTGTCACCGCTATCTGCTAACTTTAAAAATAAACCTTAAGTCGAACTAAGACACTTTGTTGTATGAAGATACAGACCTGTGTCCAATGTTAGTCTTTTAAAGAAAGTTTGCAAATACCAACAAGTTAGAATTTTTGTCTGTGTGCCTTGATCATAAAAGTATCTCTATGTCTGAGTCACGTAAGATAATTTCCTGATAAATAAAAAGGCCAAGGGATATTCCGAAATGTAGAATGTTTAACAGGGTAAAATATCAACAATCGGCTAAGTGGGTATGTCACGACAAACAATCAAAGGAATTCAAAAAAATTCCTAAGTGTGAAAGTTTAAGTACTGAAAGTTAGTATCGGACATCGCTATCTGATTGAACCTTTCTTAGACTATACTCATCAAAAATATGTTGTTTGGTATTTAGCTTAGCTAGTAAATTTATTTTTATAACTTAAGTCTAGATTAAATTTTTTGTCAAAATTTTATTTGATTTTATTTTATTTTTACCTTAGCTTATTTTATTTTAGTTTAGTTTAATCTTTACTTAGGTAAAAGGTCAAAAATTACTGAGGGTGCATTCGAAGTTGGATAAAATATACAATGCGTGAAATATCTGAGCTTAGGGTAAAAGAATTGACATAGTTTATCTGGTTACACAATACCGTAGAAAATAGTTGGAAAAGTTGAAGTTATTTCAAAATTTCCGAAATTCTTCTAAGTGTTGGTAATTTCGAATCTAAGACAGACTCGAAGTGAAGTATTTCGAATCTGTCAGTAGACTCGAAACTACACATAGACTCGAAGGTAGGTAGTATATATAGGTCAATAGTGAAGTCATTTATTACTTTACTGTTGTCGAATCTATACTCTCGAATCTGTTCATGCACTTTCGAATCTGTTCATGGGTGTCTCGAATCTATCATTAGATTCGAGATGACCATGATATTCGAATCTGTCCATTAGACTCGAATAGGAACTCCTCGAATCTGTCCATTAGATTCGAAAATGGACACTTCGAGTCTGTTCCCTTCGAATCTGTACTTTATTTATTTTGCCTAATTTAAATTTTATTAAACTTGTGGAAATTTAATTGTGCTAGATCTTGTATTTGATAAAGTACAAAATACAGCAAATTTGAATTTGAACAAGTTTATTGATTTTTAATGAATCTAATGGTTTTATTTATTGTGCAGAAATGGCTGTTCGTGCGTTTGTTCCTAAGCACAATATGGTGCTTCATCCGGATCATGACCTCCCTGAGGCGCAGGGATACAGGCAGATGCTAGAATTTCTTGTGGAATCCAGGATAGGATTTGCACTATCTCATAATGTTCAGCTCGTATTGCCTTATATCCGTCAATTCTATGATCATCTTCAAGTAGATTGCTCGGTCACTCCGACAGTGCTACGAACTCGCATTGCTGGACAACCGCTAGTTTTTTCGGCGGATATGTTGCGTCAAGTGTTGCAGCTGGGCACTCAAGAAGAAGAGTCTGGACCGATCGAATTTCCTCTGAACATCAGGCAAGCGGCCTTTCAGAGAATGGGATACAGTTTAGACGTGTCGAAAGTGTCCTATATGAAGAGCGGCTTAATCGGGCAATGGAGATTTCTTGCTCATGTCTTCATGGTATGTTTTGCACCAAAGAAAGCCGGGTTTGACTATATAGTTGCGAAGATCCAGTCTGGGATAGTCGCTATGGTTTACAATCAACCATATAGCTTTTCAGAGATGTTCTTTTCTGAGTTTGTGCACCAAATAACCGCTCCTGAAAATCAACAATTCCTGCTATATCCACGGTTCATCATGATGTTGATCAGGCACTTCTTGCCAAATCTGCCGCCATCAAATGACGTTCAGAACGTAGCGATTATGGACAAAAGGATATTCGCTGATTGTTCCTCACATCGAGGAAGATTGGCTATTCCGATCGAGCGACCGTTGTTTGGAGCTGTTTTAGACAGGAACTTTGTGGCACCAGATAATGCCAACTGGGCAGGTGAAGTAGAAGTTCAGCCTCAGCAGCAACAGCAACAGCAACAGCATCAACAACAACAACAACGACGTGAACAGCCTCGTGCTCGTCCCCGTGATCCAAGGCGAAGACAAAGAGCTACTGCGAGTCAGACTCAGGCGTCTAGGCCTTCTACGAGTCAGCAACCAGAAATGCAGGAAGCCGGGCCGTCAACTGTCCCAAATGAAGCTGATCAATTGTGCCAAACGCTAAATGAAATTTGGGAGGCGGGTCCACATGCAAATGAAGATATAGCTGCTGCATTAGTGGGAGAATTACTTGAGCCTCCAGAAGGAGAAGACGATGTGCTGAGGGATGTTGAGAATTATGAGCCAGAGCAGGCTGATGACGTTTTGTCATCATCTGCTACAGAATCAGAAGAAATGGAGGAGATTGAAGTTGAAGCTCCAGAATCAGTGTCGACAGATCCTCATATTCAAATTGGAACCTATGGTTCACGATTGATTATTAATGAAGGTGCTTCGAGGAGGCGAGAGGCCAGAGAATTGGAGGAGTCAGATTTTGAAGAAGATGAGACTCCTCAGTTGGTGACAAGGCAACGGGCCAAACGTCACAGGTTTATGCAGGGGACTTCATCACAGTTCGATGCACAACCTCCGCCTCAAACCCAGACCCAACCTCAAGTTACCGCTCCACCATCACCGCCACCTCAGCAACATGAACCCTACATTCCCCAACCATTCAGTCCTGCTCCCATTCAGTCCATTCCTTCTACATCCGAAGCCTATACCGACAATCAACGAATCATGCAACTCAAGAGCCGTGTCGACTTTCAGAACATTCAAATCATATCTCTCACAAAAGCAGTCGGTGAACTCCAAGAGCATAACTCTAATCTTGATAAGGAGAATGCCGAACTGAGAACGATTGTTGAAAGTGTTAGAGACGAAAACACGGAAATTAAATCATTTGTTGCTGATCAATCATCTGAAATCCGAGCAATGCGGTCCCTCCTAGAGCAACTCATGAAAAATCTACAAACTCAGGGGGAGACTAGTTGTAAAGATCAGGAAGTACAGCGAGAAGATGATGATGATGAAGGCAATGATCCCAGTGCAAATAAAGAGATTGAGTCTGTAGATTTTCCTGCAGCTCAAGTCACTCAAATTCAGGGGGAGCCTAGTCAAGGCGAAGGACACAGGGGTGAAGCTAGTTCATCTAAGGAGCCTACAGACTTTGAGATCAGTGAGATGATTGAAGCGCTCATGGATCTTGATGATGATCCACTGGATGTAGGCTTTGATAACGAAGATGAAGAGCTTGAAGAAGGGGAGTTTGCGCCAGAGGAGATAGTCGACTGGCGATCAGATGATGAAGTACTTGCTGATGAGGATGATGAAGCTGACGAGATAATAGTGCAGCAGAATCCTATCACTGATACTTATATGATTGATGGACATAACATTGTCGATGCAGATATAGTTAATGTTGCTTTAAATCCTCAGCCATCGACAGAGGAACCTGCAAGAGAGCTAACTAATGAAGAAAAACGAAAGCTATGGTTCAGGGCTGAAGAGAAGGAAGCTGCAATTAAAAGGACAATGAGAGTGCCAGGTACGGGGAAGCTGTCTGAGCGAATTTTAAGCTGGTTCTTTGACAGAGAACTGCAGCTATTTATAATAAAGAGAAAAGACGGGCTTCAGTACATGAGGCGAACTTTAAAGGCGTTCAACACCCTGCCAAAGATCGAAATTGCAGATCTAGCATGGAAAGATCTGATAAACATTGGCAATGATCCCTATGCGGACGTTATCGCAAGAATCATAAGACAGGAGGGAAGGTCGAGGAAATTTGAGCGTCTGAGTCCAAGGGTTGGGAAAAGAGTAGAGGATCCATCACGTATCGACCCTCTAACTGGTCGACCTTGGATGAGGATTCATTATAAGCCAGCCAGATGTCTTAGGAAGGTACCTCTCAAGCCAATGCCACAAAACATTCTGAAGAATCTGAAGTGGTGGTATGCTGACACGGAAACTGGGGAAGCAGTTATGGAAGACTTAGAAGAACAAGTTATTCTTAGAGTCTATGACCCGCTTCACCTGGTGAACCTATCTAAAGAAGACCTGCAGATCTTGTATAACTGTAAGATTTCCAGTGACGCACATATGGATGCTGAAGCGAGTAAGTATGAAAATGTAGTCAAGGTATGTGTTGAAAAAGGTCTGTATACTGGTAGTGTTTTGAATCAATAATAAACCATGTTCTTAAATCAAACGTGTGAATTATTAGAAGCTATCGTCAAGGGGGAGTCTGTTGGTACATCCCGTGTGACGATAGCAGTCTAAGTTGTCTTACATTGTGATTTAGCATATGTTTGGTATATATATTATGTATGATTGATTTTTATCATTGTTTGTATGTTTGAACTTGATGTAACGTATTACAAGAAGTTCAAACATAAAGCTCAAAGAATCAGTCATAAGGTAATATCATAAGTTTCAAACACTTAGTTGTTTATGTAAAAGGCTAGATTCGAATTTCTTAAGGGGATACATTCGAATCTGAGATAGATTCGAATGAGACCATAGATTCGAATATAGGTTAGATTTGAATCTGTCAGATGGACAGATTCGAATGGGCCTTAGGCCAGATTCGAGGTTGGCCCACAACAGACTCGAATCAGGGTCTATAATTAGGGATAGACTCGAATGATTAGCAGACCTTTGGCAGAATTCGTGAGGAATTAAGCAATAGGCGATCTCGAGTTTATCAGCTAGGTGAGTCCCGTTTCGGAGAGAATTAGTACGTAGGATCGTTCGTGTGTCGTTCGTTCAGCGTCTAATAGTCTCCGTGTTTCCGTTGGTTGAGAGTTGTCCGTCTGACCGTCAACGAGGATTCCACACTCGTTTACGGATCTGCGTCTAGATAGATCTTGCAGTGGTAGACCTTACAACACATGTTCTTACAAAAGTACAACTGATGTACTGATGTATATTACAAGTAATGTAAAAGAGAAAATTACAACAAATGTAAATAAAGTACAACTAATGTACATTGGACTGTTTTTGTTGGGAACAGATAATGGTAAGCCTGTCCAACTGATGGACAGCTTCCATTCTTCACCTACCCAGATGGTAGATGGACTTCATCACAATGGAGGGGGACCTTCAAACATCATCTCAAGTTGCTCTCTAGTATCCTCAAGTTCTTGAATTTCACTTCTTATTATCATAAACTTGGGATCCTCAAGTTCACCTCTTTCATAACAGCCTCTGAGCTGATCCCAGATAGCTGCTCTCCACCTGCTTGACTGCCTGAATGAAACTGCAAGTCTGAAGGCTACAAGCTGTCTCAGATCCACCTTGTATAGATCTGATGCTCTCTGAAAGCATTTCTTCTGAGTTAAGGGATCTACAAAAAATGCCCCCAGCTCAGGCTCTTCAATGATCTTGCCATCTTCAAACTCTATTCCACTAGGCAGGCTATGATCAACTACTTTCATCTCAATAGCATAGTCACCTTGTTCTATCAAGATGAGGAGTTGTTCCATCTCAGTGTCCTTCCTTGTCCTCCTGGCCGTTATTTTAGGTTGTGTCACATAGACACCTTCACTAACTTCTTTGGAGATCAGGCCAAGATTCTTCACTCTCTCCATCAGCTTCTTTACATATGCTCTGATAGTCTTAGCAGTTTCAGACTTAGACTCACTCAGAGCAACTGCCAGCTCAATCCATTCTCTGTACCCCGTTTGTGCAACGTCAGTGTAGTCATATGTTTCTAGTTCTGGGCCTGTTGCACCCATTCTGGTTATTTTTAACTTCCACTGACTGCCTTTTCTGGATATGGGCACAGCTTTGACAATTGCTTCCTTGGCAAGCCTTCTATCAGCAACATCTTGAAATTTTCTTCTTGCCAGGTTGTCAAAGTGAAATTGAGCTCTTGCATAAGGCTCTGAAGTTTTGGTCACTGAGACCAGAGCACCTTTTTCTTTTTCTGCTTCCTTTTCTTCTGATGATTCCTTAGCAGCTTCCAAAATTTTCTTTTGCACAACAAGAGAGGACATTTTAACTTTCCTTACCTCTTGAAGTGCAAAAGACTTAGCAGCTTTTGCAGATTCTTCTTCTTTTCTTAAAGCTTCCAGGGCTTGAAGCTGTTCTTTTCTAAACTCAAAATATTTGTGCATAGGAAGACCCATTTCTTTGGCCCTGGCTTTGTGAAATTTAATCTCTGCTGCTTTCTGCTGTTGAGGATCAGTTGCTGCTTTTTCTTTTCCTTTAGCTGCTGTAGTGACAGCAGCTTCAGGACTTTTCTCCTCCTTCTCTTCTTCTTCTAAAATCAGATGCCTCCTTCTGCTGCTTGGCCTGTCCTCAGGATTAGTTTCCTCCCCCTTAGACTGAGCAGGGATTGGAGATTCAACCTGAGTAGGCTTAGCACCGTGGGAGACACCCTCTAGTGTACCTGTTGAAGCACCTGCTGGTTGACCAGTGAGTATTGCAAGTACTGATTTCTCCTTAGGAGAAGAAGTTTTCTCCCCCTTAGACTTAGTCTTCGAGGCAGATGACTTCTCCCCCTTTGAAGGAGATGTTCAAGCACCTTCAACACCTAGTCTGCCTGAAGACACGAAGTCATCAGGCTTGCCAGCAGTTTTGGCAGCAGGCCTTGGGCCAACAAGGCTATTCACTAAGAATGCCAAGTTGTCCTTCACCTCTGCAAGCTGTGAAAGACAGGTTTGAAGAGAAGAGGATTGGGTAACAGCAAGGGAGGTCAGCTTAACAATATTTTCCCTACAAGAAGCTGTGAACAGCAAACTTTGAAGCTGTGCAAGATGTAATTCTAGAGAATCTTGCACATCAGCAAGATTTGATGACACAGAATTTGATAGGGAGCCAATTAGTGTGTGCAAGCTGGCCAGAGTATCAGGAAGGGTAGAGTTGCAAGAAGTTAGGAGAGATGACAGCTGTTGAGAAATAGCTGTCATTGAGGACACAGAGTCCTGTTGGAGTGAAAGAATTGAGGATAGGGAGGTGGACACATGTTGCAGCTGTGCAGTGAGTGCAAGCAGCTGTGGAGAATTATCTGGTTGTGGAGTGGCAGGGAAGGAATCCTAGAACAAATCAAAAAACCCCTTAAGCAGTTCAGACACAAAGTCTGAAATAAGAGATGGTAGAGAGGTCATGGTAGTTTCTAAAGAACCAACTTTGTTGGTCAGCAGTGAAAGCTGATCCTTCAAAGGCAGGTCTTTAGGAGATGGAGGTGTGTGGGTGGACTGTTTAGAGTGGGTTGATGGAGATGATGATGAGGAGGCTGGTGTATGAGGATGTGATGGAGAGGGAAGAGAAACATTTGAGAGAAGCTCCATAGCCTGGGCAAAAGTAATGTGGCCCAGCTTGGAGGGGTCAAAGGGTCCCTCAGCAGCGGCTGTAGCTGCATCATCAGGAGAAGGGGTTGACGTTGGGGGCCTTTCAGATGCTGCTTGTGTTGCAACACCTTCATGAAGGCCAGTGGGTGTTCCCTCTGCAGTGCCTTGGTGTAAAAGCACCTCATCATGGGGAGATGGGATACGCATTTCAACATCAGCAGTGGTGAAACCTGCTGAATGAGTTTGCATAGAGGGACCAGCCTCACCAAAGGGATGGTATGATCCCTGAGGTTCATCAGCTTGGGTTGTTGGTCCCTCAGCAGCTGTTTGGTGTAGAACAGTTGTATCATGGGGAGCAGAAGTTTGAGGCTGAGCTGCTGATTGGTCTATACCAGCAGTGTGGGCACCTCGTGCAGACTCAGGGTGTAAAGAAGTTTGAGTGGGGGACAGTGTGGACTCAGTATGGAGTGGAGAGGGCTCCTGTCTTTCAATATTCTCATCCTGTTGAGAGGCTGGAATAGTTGATGTGGTTATCTCCTTTTGTACAACTGGTTCCTGTTGGGAGGAACCAGAGGGTCTAGGCTGACTCTGGGTGGACTCAGGTTGGAGTGAAGTAGGCTCCAATTGTGCTGAGCCTTCTCCCAAAATAGGAGAGGCAGCAGGGGTGGCTTCTCTTACAACTGAACCCTGTTGGGAGGGAACAGAGGAGGTGGTTGTTTGGGCTGGTTTCTTTTTGGTGAGTGATTTTCGTTGGAATTGGATGGATGAAGTGGGTGATTGTGGAGAGGAGATGAGAGGTTCAGACTGGACAGGTTTAGAGACTGGGTCAGAAACAGGTGGGTGGGCCTGTTCCATAGTCTCAGGTGCCACAGAGGCACCAGCCACAGAGGCTTGAGGTTCAACGAATGAACCAGGGTGAGGAGCCTGCTCCCCCTCAGCCACAGAGGCTAAAGGTTCAGGCTCAGACTGAGCTGTTTTGGCCTTCTTTTGCACAGGCCCAGCTTCAGCGGTTGCCAGGGTCCTCTTAACAAGTTTGGACCTGGATTTGGATTTTCTCTTGGGAGCAGCAGCTTCTGGATCCACCCTCACAGCAGAGGGTCCTTCCACCAATCCTAACAACCTCCTCATTGGTGTGGACAGAGGAGGTTCATTTGGAAGAACAGCAGTGTAGAAAACTCTATTCCCTATCACAGGGAATGAAGCAGTATGAAGTACAGGCTGAGAGTTGTACAGGTGCTCACCACAAATGTGTCTGAATATGAGGCTCAGAAACCTGGGGTATCGAACAGCAGCTGGTCTTGGCTCTTGCTGCACCAGGTTCCTCAAGTTCAGAAAGATCCACTTAGCCATGTCGATTGTAGTCTCATCCACTAGCTGTAGGACTATTGGGATTTCATCACGGCTGAGTTGGTCAAATGAACCAACTTTGCTGCTGAAGCTCATCATCACTGAGGCAAACAGAAAGCTGTAGGTAGGAGACAAATCCTTCCTATACAGTGTTGCTCCAATTTTGGGTTCTGCTACACCACAGAAGCGTAGCAAATTTCCCATTTGCTCATTTTCAGGCTGGGGCATATCATATGAATCAGCAATGGGCAGATGAAGAACCTCCCTGAGAAGATCAACAGTAATCTCAATGGTCTGAGTCCCATTAAGAATAGTCCCCTTGATGACTTTGGTGTTGGGGTTGTAGGCACAAGTGTACCAAAACTCGTACACCATCTTCTGGTACAGGACACCAGGAGAAGCAGTCATGGCATAGTTCAACGGATGAACTGTTAAAAACTCCACCATTTGATCATAACCCTTCCCCACATAGTTTTTGGGGATTGTGAGGTTGGCAATGTAGTTTGTGGGTTTGAGGGTGAGCATTGTGGCGACTGATGAATGTTTCTGCACATCATCACCAACGAATACTGGTAGGCAGGGGTTGTTTCTGTGAGCCATTTTGAGAGTAGGGAAAGTAGCAGAAACACAAGACACTTAGTCGAATTTTTAGGGTTCTTAGAAGGGTTATGGTAGTAGTGAGGAAGACGAAGATGAAACAGTATGAGGTATTTATAGGATTTGAATGTGAGTGTGTATGAGAGAGAAATATTTGGGCGGTTGATTTGAAAAGGTCGTTAACGAAAAACGGAACGGTTGTCCATGTCAGACCGTTTGTCAGATCACTTGAGCCCTTTTTAATCACTAACACACGTAACCCACATTATCCGCAGTAATTAAGTTAAATAAAAAACAGAAATGAAGTAACTTAATTTTGAAGAAAGGTAATTAAAAACTGTTGGTCTAAGCTGTTGGTCAAACCTGTGATGAGTAGGGTCATCACAAGCTGTTCATTCTTCAAGCTGTTCCCTCAACCTGTTCAACCATGTAGGAACATGTTGTGTCCACTAGCTGAGCAGGTTACAAGACAATGTCTTGTAAATCAGTGTGAGGAAATGAGCAGATTGAAAATGGACCATCAGAGCAGGCTGGACGAGTAAACTGTGTTTGTTCAGCCTGTTGTATGTTCAAGCTGTTCAAGGATTTCAGTAAAATGGCTAAGTACAGAACATGTATAACCTGTTTTGTCTAAGCTGTTCTAAGAAACTTGAGTACTGTGAGACATACAATGTCTTAGACCTTTGAGGACACTTAGTCACTTTTGTTTAACATGCCCAGCTTGCTGACAAGGTAATTGAACCTTGTTTCATCAAGAGGTTTGGTGAAAATGTCTGCAAGCTGTTCATTTGTGGAGATAAAACTTACCTCCACATTACCTTTCTAAATTTGATCCCTGATGAAGTGATGTCTGACTTCAATATGCTTTGTTCTTGAATGAATTACTGGATTGTTGGAAATGGCTATGGCACTTGTGTTGTCACACAGAATAGGAATTTTCCTATACACAAGCCCATAATCTTCAAGCTGATGCTGCATCCACAGAATCTGCCCACAGCAGCTTCCAGCAGCAATGTACTCAGCTTCAGCAGTAGAAGTAGACACTGAGTTCTGCTTCTTGCTACACCAACTTATCAACTTACCACCAAGGAGTTGACATCCACCTGTTGTGCTTTTCCTATCTAGCCTGCAGCCTGCAAAATCTGAATCTGAATAACCTGTTAGTTCAAGACTTGAGTCTTTGGGATACCAAAGACCCAAACCTGGTGTACCCTTCAGGTATCTGAAGATTCTTTTAACAGCAGCTAGATGAGATTCCTTTGGATCAGCTTGGAACCTAGCACACAGACAGGTGGCAAACATAATATCAGGTCTACTAGCAGTTAAATACAGCAAGCTCCCAATCATACCTCTGTAAGCTGTTACTGAAACAGCTTTGCCACTGGCATCAGCATCCAATTTTACATTGGTTGCCATTGGGGTTTTAATAGGAGAACTTTGATCAAATTTAAACTTTTTCAAGAGATCTAAAGTATACTTTCTTTGATTTATAAAAATTCCAGTTGAGGTTTGTTTAACCTGTAATCCTAAAAAGAAAGTAAGTTCTCCCATCATATTCATTTCATATTTGGATTTCATGAGTAATGAAAAAATTCTTGCATAACTGCTCATTGGTAGAACCAAATATTATATCATCCACGTAAATTTGAACAAGCATAATATCATATTTCACCTTCTTTATGAACAGTGTGGTATCCACTTTACCTCTGGAATACCCATTGCTCATAAGAAATTCAGTAAGAGTGTCATACCAGGCTCTAGGGGCTTGTTTGAGACCACAGAGAGCTTTGTCCAACTTATAGACAAAACCTGGATGTTGTTTATTTTCAAAACCTGGAGGCTGCTTGACATAAACTTATTCTTGCAGCTTCCCATTCAAAAATGCACTCTTCACATCCATTTGAAATACCTTAATGCTCTTATGTGCAGCATAGGCTAGATACAAACGAATTGTTTCTAGCCTGGCCACAGGAGCAAATGTTTCATCATAGTCAATTCCTTCTTCCTGTCTATAACCCTGAGCAACCAGTCGTGCCTTATTTCTAATGACATGACCTTGCTCATCCATTTTATTTCTGAAAACCCATTTAGTGCCAATTATAGTTTTACCTTTAGGAGCAGGGACCAGCTTTCATACCTTGTTTCTCTCAAACTGATTGAGCTCTTCTTGCATGGCAATGATCCAATTGGCATCTTTTAATTCTTCATCCACTTTCTTTGGCTCCATTAGTGAAACAAAACTAGAAAACATACAGAAGTTCCCTAAGCTGTCCCACCTTGTTTGTACCCCTTTGTTGATGTCACCAATTATTTGATCATTGGGGTGACATCTGATCCACTTAGGATCATTCTTCAATGATGATTCTCCTGAGTTATCAGCAGCTTCAGCAAGTCCTGTTGAACAGCTCTCAAGATTTTCAGACACACTGTTGTCTTGAGCCTGCTCACTTGTTGAACATGACTGACCACTGCTGAACATATCAGCAGGGGAACCAGGAAAATCAGCATTGATAGGTTTAGGACATGCAGTTGTAATTAAGTCAGTACACTTATTCACACAGGATGTATTGACATAATCATCATCATGCCCATCATGATTAACAGGTTCCACACTAGGTGTTGTGGAAGCTTTTGAGTCCTCTTCACTGTTTGAATGCATCAGATCATCAAAGTTTAATTCTCCTGAAACTGATTCATGAACAGCTTTGGTGGAAGCATTCTTGGACTCTTCAAAGGTGACATTGATAGATTCATCTATCACCTTTATTTTGTTGTTGTACACTCTGAAGGCTTTAGAGATAGCAGAGTAACCAACAAACACACCTTCATCAGCTTTTGGTTCAAACTTTGCCAGTTGGTCCCTTTGATACAGAATGAAACAGGGACAACCAAACACATGGAAGTAACTGACATTTGTCTTTCTCCCTTTGAGCAGCTCATAGGGAGTTTTGTTGAAGCTTTTCACCACTAAGGATCTGTTTTGGGTGAAGAAGGCAGTGTTAACAGCTTCAGCCCAGAATGATGAAGGTAAACCAGATGCACACAACATGGTTCTAGCAGCTTCAATGAGAGTTCTGTTTCTTCTTTCAACAACTCCATTTTGTTGTGGAGTTCTTACAGCTGAGAATTTTTGAGTGATTCCTTTCTCTTCACAGAAGTCCTCAAGAGTACTGTTTCTGAATTCAGTACCATGATCACTTTTGAGCTGCTTTACTTGGGCAGAGTTCAGCATTTCCATCTTTTTCACAAATCCAATAATTTCTCTAGCAGCCTCTCCTTTGCTCATCAAGAAGATAACCCATGTATACCTGGAGAACTCATCAACCATTACTAGAGTGTATCTTCTTCCTCCTAGACTTGGGACATTAACAGGTCCAAACAAGTCCATATGGATTAAGAAGAGAGGAGTATCAATAGAGAAGTTATGTTTGGATTTAAATGATGATTTCCTCTGCTTGCCTTTCTCACAAGCTTTGCAGAGTTTATCTTTAACAAAGGTTATAAAAGGCAAACCTGTCACCAACACTTTCTTACAGAGTTTGTTGATGTTCTTGAATTTCAGGCGTGACAGCCTTTTATGCCATAACCAGTTTAAGTCTGCATTTGTTCTTGTGAGAAAACAGGTTTCAGTTGTGGGATCAGCAGATTGCATGTCCACAACATACACACCTTTCTTTCGTTGAGCACACAGCACAACTTTACCTTGGGAATCCAATATGTAACCCAGGTGCTTATCAAAGTTAACCTTGTAGCCAGCATCACACAGTTGACATATGCTAACAAGGTTATGTTTTAGCCCAACCACATAGGCTACTCTTTTGAACACTGCAGCACCAGCTTTAAGAGTCCCATATCCCTCAGTGGATCCCTGTACATTGTCACTAAATGTGACTTTTGGCCCTTTTTCAGGCCTGAGATCACTCAGCAGGTCCTTACAACCTGTCATGTGTCCTGAGCAGCCACTGTCCAAGTACCAAACCTGGGATGATTGTTTTTCCTGCAGAGTGATAAGAAAAATATTAGATACTTTTAGGGGAACTCATCACAGAGATGAGTTCTCCTACTTCATCAACATTTGTTGATGGACTTGTGATGTCAACACTAATATTCCCTATTTGAATGGTATCAGTTTGAATACCACTTTCATTGACTGAGATGTTTCCAACACTGTTTATGTTGGCAGTGAGGGAACCATCAGAGTCAGCAGGCCTCATGTCCTCAGTTTCAGGACAGTCTTTGGCCAGATGTGTCTTCATTCCACATTTATAACACTTTCTCCTTTTAGCATTTTTGGAAGAAGACCTTTCAGAAACACATTCTGGGTTATTTCTGTTGATTCCATCAGCAGGTTTAGCAAACTTATTAGTTTTTGATGAATCAACAGCTTGAGTGGAAAGTTCAATAGCCACAGCTTTGTCTGTCTCTTCTTTTCTCTTTTTAGGAGGGCAGATGTCAAAGATAGGAAGCTTAATTGGCTTTTAAACTTCCACAGGTTTAGGAAACTTATTCCCAGATCTCTCAGGCTGAGCAATGGCTTTGCCTTTGCCCTTCCTGAGATGTGATTGATGTTGCCTATCAACATAATCATTATTTCTGGTTTTTAAATACTTATTCTCATTTAAAACCAGTTTACCACTATGATTAGAAAGCTTATTTGAAATCACAGCAGGTTTTCCTTCAACCTGAGACTTACTCTTGTTAAAGGCAGACTGCTTACCTTTTGAAAACTTATTTTCAAAATGTTCAGCATTAAAAGGATTAGTATGCCTCTTTACACCAGCTTTAGACTCAAAGCCTGTTTTGTCACCAGGTTTGGTGTCCACAGCTGCAGTTTGGACATGCTTTCCTTTCTTTTGCTTGTGTGAATCAGCAGAACACTTAGCAAGCTTATTTGATGGAAAACTTATTTCATCAACAACTTTTGAGCTAGGTTCACACGAGTTGTCAGTGTTTTGAGGCCTGACAAACCTATTTGTTGAGATTAATTTACCATTCACTTTTTGAATAAAAGTGTTTGGAAGCTCACCAAGAGTGGACAAGTCTTCTTTTAAATTATTAACCTCAACAATGGAAGCTGTTGTGTCAAGATCCTCTCCAAGATAGGCTTGGATTTGTGCAGGAATCTGCTGACTTATGCAGTGGCTGACTTTTTGTGCAGATTGGCACCAAGAGTCAACTATCTTTTGAAGCTTAGCATGTTTCATATCTGTTTCTCTCTTTTCTTCCAGTAAAATGGAATTGATGTGTTTTAATTCATCAAGCTCAGCTTCCAACTTATGGAAGCTGTCCAGTTTACTGGATTTTGTTTCAATATCAGTTTTAAGCTTAGAGATTTCAGATAATAAAACAGCATGCTTCTCAACAGCAGCTTTCAGATCAACAAGCATATATTCAAACATTTTAACTTTTTCTTCAGAACTGTAATCCATAAAATTTTGTACCTTATACATCATTGTAGGATTCCAGTTTTCCAAGCTGCTGTAAGCTTCAGCTTCAGCCAGATCCTGTTTGAAGTTGCTTGTTGATGGGACATCAGTGTTGGCCATCAGACAGTTATTGTCTTCTTCATCAGATGATGAATCAGACTCCTCCAAGTCACAAGTTTCTGCCATTAGTCCCTTTTGCCGGTTAGAAACCACTGAGTTTTCTAACTTCCTCAGCTTAGCCATGGCCATAAGGTACTTAGCCCTATAGCCATCATCCCTGTTTGTCTTGTGTGGTTTAGATGACTGACCAACAGCTTTTGACACACAGTCAGCAGCTATATGGCCAGTTTTGCCACATTTGAAGCACTCAGCTTTGGTCTTATCAAATGCCTTCTTTTTAACAGCATTTGAGCTTCCCTGCAGCATGTTTCTTCCAAACCTTTTCTTGTTGAACCTTTTGACAAGCATGGCTATCATTTGCTCATCATCCAGTTGAACAATATCTGCATTGTCTTCCTCATCAGACATTTCCTCCTTGTCATCAGCCTGTTGATCAGGTTGAGTGAACACATCACTCACTTGATTTACAGGTCGTCTCACACTGGCCACAAAGGCTGCACCTTTCTTAGATATTTCCAAGGCATTTCTCTTCTGTTGCCTTGACTGCTCATCATTCAGTAAAGATCCATACAGATTAACAAGATCCATACTTCTGATGGTACCTGAATTCCTTAAGATTGTAGAAAAATAATTCCATTCTTCAAGCAGTACGTCTAAGAATTTGTTTACCAGAGTCAGGCTGTCCTTGGTGATCCCAACAGCTTTGAGATCATTTACAAGAGCAGTAAACCTGGTGTAGGTTTTAGTGAGAGTCTCCTTTGGTTTTGCAAAGAAGAGTTCATACTGTCTAACAAGATTATTAATCCTGTTGTCAAGTGTGATTGTGGGTCCATCATAGACGGTACACAAAGTATCCCACATTTCCTTTGCAGTTTTCATCTTCTCAACTTGTTTGAACACATCATCAGGCAGAGAGATGACCAGATTGTTTCTAGCCTTTGCATCAAGAGCCACCAGTCTTTTGTCTTCATCAGACCATTGAGCTTTTGCTTTCTCAAATTATCTGATTTCAGGAGCAGCTCCTTCAATAGCAGGAGTTATTGTTGTAACAGAGGTTGGCACATAGGGACCCTCCATTACAATCTCTGGTAGTTATACATCCAGATTCTCTAAGTAGAGCATCCTTTTGCACTTCCAACCAGAATATTTCTGATGATTGAACTTTGGAGGTTTACCCATTGAACCATTGTCATAGTATGAGGAACTTGCAGCACTGTTGTCCAGGGAAACTTTGGGAGAATGAGAGATCTAGAATGACACACACTCTAAACTGCTCTGATACCAGTTGTAGGTCCCAAAAGATATCCCAAGTATATAGCCTTAAGCTGTAGAGGGGGGTGAATACAGCTTTTAAAAACTACACTTAATTTTTTCAATGTTTGTATGTATTATTAACAAATGTTAATTACAAACAAGCTTGAATGCGGAATGGTTCAACCTGAGATGACAGATACAACAGTATGATTACTAGTCTAAGACAGACTCAAACTAGTTACAATGAATACACTCACTAAGAATCACTCACCGTGTTTACAAGACTCTGAGGAACAGCTTGAACAAGAACAGCTTATGCACTGAGCACTGTTTTATTCAAGCTGACTTGCATGCATGAAAGACACACTTTGAATGCACGTTCACTCTTGGATTCAGCACTTAGCTTTTTCTGCTTAATCTTTCAATCCTTGGAAGTTTCTTTTTATACTTACTCAGAGGATCTAAGTGAAGCTTCTTCATTAGACGGAATGAAAAAGGAAAAGTCTTGTTGAAAAGACAACATAACCTTTTCTGCACATTCTGAAAAGCAGACTTGTCTTCATGTGGGCAGAACTTTTGTCTTTTCACTTTGTCTACTGTTGCATTGCCTTTAACCAAATAAGGAATGTCAACTTTGTGTTTTTCTTCCTTTGTAAAGGCCTATTTTGATATAAGAAAAAGGTCTGTCACCCTTTTTCAAATAACCTTTTGTCTTCATGTAGCAGAACAGCTTGGGCAGGCTGAGCAGTTCTGATTTCCACTTTGTCTTCGACTTTGTAAACTGATCTTGTAGTCAAAAACAATACATGAGGACTTGGAAACACATTTCATAAAGTGTTTAGCCTGTTCACAAAGAACAGAACACTTGAAAACTGCCCAAGCTGCTCACCAGTATAGAACAGCGTAGACAGTTTATGTCCAGCCTGTTCAGAAGACTGAACAGCTTGGACAAAATTGCCTTTGTTGCAACACATGCAACATATAGAACAGCTTCAGGCTGATATTGCAAATCATTTTCAGGTTTCAATAAGGCATATAACAGGCCTTAAATTCAACCTTCAAAAGCATCAACAGGTTTGATTAATAATCTCCCCCTCAGATGCAGAACAGGTTTGACTGAGGCCTTTTTATGCCTAACAGTATTGTTCTAAGCTGTAGAAGGGGGGTGAATACAGCAAATGAAAATTCAACACTCTCTTCTCAATGTTTGTGAATACTATTAACAAATGTTACTTACAAACAAGCTTGACTGCGGAAAGGTTCAAGCTGAGATGACAGATACAACAGATGTTTCAACTAATCTAAGATACACTCAGACTAGACACAATGAATACACTCACTTAGATGAACTCACTGATTTTACAAGACACAGATGGACAGCTTGAGTATGAACAGCTTAGACACATGTACTGTTATATTCAAGCAGACTTGCATGCATGAAAAACACACTTTAATGCACTGTAAGGTCTACCTAACACAGATCTATCTAGACGCGGAACCGTCAACGAGTGCGGAATCCATGTTAACGGGTAGACGGTAACAACTCTCAACTACGAAACACGGAGACTATCAGACGCTGAACGAACGACACACGAACGATCCTACGAGCTGATTCTCTCCTAAACTGCACGAAAACTGATGACAGATTCGAGATCGCTTATTGCTTAATCCCTGACGAATATTGCAAAAAGTCCCATAATTAATCGAATCTATCCCTAATTATAGACCCTGATTCGAGTCTGTTGTGGGCCAAACTCGAATCTGGCCCAAGGCCCATTCGAGTCTGTCCACAAAGACACTCTCGAATCTGGGCTCTTCGAATCTAGGCTACATTCGAATCTATCACAGATTCGAATGCCAAGCCTTGAATGATTCGAATCTAGCCTTTTACATAAACAACTAAGTGTTGAAACTTATGTTATTACTTATGATTGATTTTATCATTGTACTTTATGTTTGAACTTCTTGTAATACTTTACATCAAGTTCAAACATACAAACACTAATAAATATCAACCATATATAAACATATATAACAAACACTTGCTAGAATCACAATGCATGATCACTTAGACTGCTATCGTCACACAGGATGTACCAACAGACTCCCCCTTGACGATAGCTTCTAATAATTTCACATTTGACTTAAGAACTTTGTTTATTTATTGATTCAAACTACTACCAGCATACAAACCTTTCTCAACACATACCTTGACTACATTTTCATACTTACTAGCTTCACTGTCCATATGTGTATCACTGGAGATCTTACAGGCATGCAAAATGTGAAGATCATCTTTGGAGAGGTTTACCAGGTGAAGAGGGTCGTAGACTCTAAGAATAACATTTTCTTCAAAATCTTCCATGACCGCTTCCCCAGTCTCAGTGTCAGCGTACCACCACTTCAGATTCTTCAAAACATTCTGTGGGATCGGCTTGAGAGGTACCTTCCTAAGACATCTAGCTGGCTTATAGTGAATCCTCATCCAAGGTCGTCCAGTTAGAGGATCGATACGTGACGGATCCTCTACTCTTCTCCCGACCCTTGGATTCAATCGCTCGAATTTCCTTGATCTCCCCTCTTTTCTAATGATTCTTTCAATTACGTTCGCGTAGGGATCATTGCCAATGTTTATCAGATCTTTCCATGCTAGCGCAGTTATTTCGATCTTTGGCAAGGAGTTGAAAGCTTTTAAAGTTCGCCTCATGTACTGAAGCCCGTCTTTCCTCTTAATTACAAATAGCTGCAGTTCTCTATCAAAGAACCAGCTTAATATGCGCTCAGACAGCTTCCCAGTACCCGGCACTCTCATTGCCTTTTTAATCTCTAACTCCTTCTCTTCAGCCCTGAACCATAGCTTTCTTTTTTCTTCATTTGTTAGCTCTCTCGCAGGTTCTTCTGTTGATGGCTGAGTATTCAACGCAGCATTCACTACATCTACATTGACAATATTATTCCCATCAATCATGTAAGTATCCGTGATAGGATTCTGCTGCACAACTATCTCGTCAGCTTCATCATCCTCATCAGCAACTACTTCATCATCCGACTGCCAGTCTACTATCTCCCCTGGCACAAACTCTCCTTCTTCTAGCTCTTCATCATCATAGTCAAAACCTCCATCCATTGGATCATCATCGAGATCCATAAGCGCGTCAATCATCTCACTGATTTCAAAATCTGTAGGCTGCTTCGATGAACTCGCTTCTCCTATTTCTCCTTCAACTTGACTGGGCTCCCCCTGAACTTGTGTAGCCTGAGCAGCAGAAAAATCTACTGGCTCATTCTCATTATGTGCATCAGGATCATTGCCTTCGTCATCTTCATCTCTACGCTGCTCCTCATGATCCCTACAACTCGTCTCCCCCTGAGCTTTTAGATTTTTCATTAGCTGCTCAAGGAGGGACCGCATCGATCGGATCTCTGCTGATTGATCTGCAACAAAGGACTTTAACTCTGTGTTCTCTTCCCTGACATTCTCCACAATCTTTTTCAATTCGGCATTATCCTTATCAAGATTTGCATTAGGCGCCTGGAGTTCGCCGATCGCCTTTGTTAGGGTTAAGATTTGGACATGCTGGAAGTCAACGCGTCCCTTAAGCTGCACAAATCGTTGGTTGTCAGCGTAGGTGGTCGAAGTGGATTGAATGGATTGTATTGGAGTTGGGATGAATGGTGATGGAATGTATGGTTCATGTTGAGGTGATGGTGGTGGTGGAGCAGCGGCTTGAGGTTCTTGACTTTGAGTTTGAGGTTGTTGTGCTGTGGATGCTGAGGATGACCCTTTCATAAACCTGTGACGCTTGGCCCTTTGCCGAGTCACCAATTGAGCAGCGTCCTCCTCTTCAAAATCTGAATCATCAGATTCTCGAGATACTCTCCTCCGTGACGTCTCTTCATTGATAACTACGACTCTCGAGCCATAAGTTTCTATGCGAAGACGGGGCTCAGTAGCTTCAGACTCAGGAGCTTCAACTTCTATCTCTTCCATCTCTTCCGATTCTGTTTCTGATGATGACAAAACTTTATCGGCCTGCTCTGGCATATATTCATCTACATCTCTTAACACATCTTCCTCACCCTCAGGAGGACTAAGTAATTCTCCTACTAATGCTGCAGTCACATCTTCGTTCGCATGAGGCCCTGCCTCCCAGATTTCATTAAGCGTTTGGCACAGTTGTTCAGTTTCAATCGGAATATTTGATGGCCCGGCTTCTTGAACTTCTGGTTGCTGACTTGTCGAAGGCCTTGACGCCTGAGTTTGACTCGCAGCTGATTGTTGTCGACGCCTTTGAACACGTTGTGGCTGTGGCTGTTGTTGTTGTTGTGGCTGTGCTTGAAATTCGACTACCCCTGCCCAGTTGGCAACATTCTGGGCTTCAAAGTTCCTGTCCAAGATTGCTCCGAATAATGGACGCTCCACTGGAACAGCCAACCTTCCTCGGTGCGAGGAACAGTCAGCGAAAATCCTTTTGTCCATAATAGCAACGCTTTGAAAGTCATTTGACGGCGGCAGATTTGGCAAGAAATGCCTGATCATCATCATAATGAACCGCGGATATAACAAAAACTGCTGATTTTCTGGTGCGGTTATTTGGTGAACAAACTCAGAGAAAAACATCTCCGAAAAGCTGTATGGTCGATTATAAACCATCGCAACTATCCCGGACTGCATCTTCGCAACCATATAATCGAATCCTGCCTTCTTTGGAGCAAAGCACACCATAAACACATGTGCCAAAAACCTCCATTGCCCTATTAAGCCGCTTTTCATGTAAGACACCTTTGTCACATCAAGACTGTATCCCATTCTCTGAAACGCAGCTTGCCTTATACTCAAAGGAAACTCTATCGGACCAGCTTCTTCTTCTTGTGTGCCCAGTTGCAACACTTGTCGCAGCATATCTGCCGAGAATACCAATGGTTGTCCAGCAATTCGAGTGCGTAGCACTGTCGGTGTGACCGAGCAGTCTACCTGCAGATGATCGTAAAATTGACGAATGTAAGGCAAAACAAGCTGCACATTTTGAGATAGTGCAAAACCGATTCTAGACTCTACTAGGAAATCAAGGACTTGTCTAAAACCCTGCGCCTCAGGGAGATTATGATCTGGATGAAGCACCATATTGTGCTTAGGAACAAACGCTCGAACAGCCATTTCTGCACAATAAACAAAACTATTAGATTCATTAAAAATCAATAAACTTGTTTAAATTCAAATCTGTTTTATTTTGAACTTGTTTAAGTACAAAATCCAACACAATTAAATTTCTACAAGTTTAATAAAATTTAAATTAAGTAAAGCAAATAAAGTACAGATTCGAAAGAAACAGATTCGAATGTAACAGATTCGAATAAGTCTCTTTTCGAGTCTAATGGCATATTCGAATCAATTGCCCTCTCGAATCTAATGACAGATTCAAGAAACTGCAATAACAGATTCGAAACCCCGTCGGACATTATTTCAACAAAAACCCAAGATTTTAACCATTTTGAACTTAGCAAATCACATACATTAGTTCAACTAGGTTCTAATCATTGATTTATGCTTTTAATTTAACTGTTTATCCGTCTAAAATTGGTAAGTTTGTAAAAACCCTATTTCGACTCTTAAACCCTCAAAAATCGATGATTTAGCCTGAAATTGTGTATAAAACTACATGAATCTTGTACAATCAAGTTGATTATACCTAGATGCAAGAGTAGAATCGAACACACTAGCTTCAAACTCGACAAAATGTCGTTTAGGAGAAATACGATAGATTCGAGGATGTATTCGAAATCGCTGGTAATAGATTCGAGGAAGTAGATTCGACAACAGTAAGAATTAAATGACTTCACTGTTGACCTATATATACTACCAACCTTCGAGTCTAAGGGTAGACTCGAATCTACTGACAGATTCGAATCCTTCCACATTCGAGTCTGTCCTAAACTCGAAAACACCAAACACTTAGAAAAATTTCAAAAATTTTGAAATAACTTCAACTTTTTCAACCTTTTTCTACGGTATCGTGTAACAAGATAAACTATGCCAACTCTTTTACCCTAAGCACAAGATATTTCACGCAATGTTTATTTTATCCAACTTTGAATGCACCCTCAGTAATTTTTGACCTTTTACCTAAGTAAAACTTAAACTAAAATAAAATAAAATAAACTAAGGTAAAATAAAATAAAATAAATTTTTAACCAAACAATTTAATCTAGACTTAAGCTATACTATTAAAATTTACAACCTAAGCTAAATACTAAACAAAATATTTTTGATGAGAATAGTCTAAGAAAGGTTCAATCAGATAGTGATGTCTGATACTTACTTTCAGTATTTAAACTTTCACACTTAGGAATTTTTGATTCCTTTGATTATTTGTCGTGACATACCTATTTAGCCGACTGTTGGTATTTTACCCCTTTAAACACTCTACATTTTGGAATATCTCTTGGCATTTTTATTTATCAGGAAATTATCTTACGTGACTCAGACATAGACATACTTTTATGATCAAGGCATACAGACAAAGATTCTAACTTGTTGGTATTTGCAAACTTTCTTTAAAAGACAAACATCGGACACAGGTCTGTATTTTCATACAACAGAGTGTCTTAGTTTGACTTACAGTTTATTTTTAAAGTTAGCAGACAGCGGTGACAGGTCTGTATTGACGTACAACAAAGCGACATATCTGCTAACCCGAATCTAAACAGAGGCAACAGGTCTGTACTTACGTACAACAGAGTTACATGTTTTCGACTCTCAATATTATATGATATTTCTATGCTTTCCATTTTAAGATGTATTTGATGTTGTCATACATCCCCAGAAAGTTTGCATACCTCATTTAGACTCAAAGTTTGTATGTATTGTACATAAAAATTAAGACCGATTGGTCATACATCTAAGTTAGTGACACGCTTGACTTTTTCTAGAATAGTTTATTAGCCTTGAGATTCCCTATATGTATTATGCCTACCAACACATCTAACTAAATAGAGTATGACACTTAGAATTTAGTTGCATTATGTGTGAAAGCCTAAACACTTAGAGTTTGTAACGACTGTGCTAATTTTCGTCACTTTGAACCTATGTATCTAAGACTTAACTCATTTTCTGATATTCTCTTTTTTTGTGTTTTTCTGATTTTCTCTCTTTTTTCTTTTGTTTTTCATAAAGAAATAGCTATAAAATACGATAAACTACTAACCTACTAAAAATAGAAACTTACTAAAAATAGAAACTTTCCTAAATTAGCAGACTTACTATAAAAAGAAAGAAATACTACTTCTACAAAAGGAAATAAAATACTACTGAGGCCAAATTACTCTGGGTTGCGCATTCCATTCAGTTGAATTAAATACTCAAACCGTGACTTATCAAATGCTTTGGTAAATAAATCTGCATTATTATCTTCTGTTGCCACTTTTACCAATTTGATTAAGTTCTTTTCAGCACAATCACGAATAAAATGATGCCTTATGTCTATGTGCTTTGTTTTATTGTGTTTGACTGGATTATTAGTTATAGCAATTGTAGATTGATTGTCTATCCTAATTGTAGTTTGAGTGTAAGCCAAACCGTAATCCCGCAATTGTTGTTGTATCCACAGAACCTGTGAGCAGCAACTACCAGCAGCAACATACTCGGCCTCGCACGTTGACACGGCTACCGATGTTTGTTTCTTGCATTGCCAGGATACTAATCTCCCTCCTAGGAATTGATAACCTCCAGTCGTTAATTTGCGCGTCAAGCTGCATCCTCCGTAGTCAGAATCAGTGAATGCCTCCAACTCTAGATCTCCCTCTGCGTGATACCAAAGTCCCAGCTTCGGTTTCGACTTGAGGTATCGTAGAATCCGCTTCACAGCCTTCATGTGCATCTCCTTCGGATTAGCTTGAAACCTAGCACAAATACACACAGCAAACATTATGTCAGGTCTTGAAGCAGTTAAATACATAAGTGATCCAATCATGGCCCGATACAAAGTCGGATCCACATCGGTATCACTTTCAGTACCCGGTCCGAGATTA
Source organism: Centrapalus pauciflorus (assembly GCA_020465985.1). Lineage (NCBI taxonomy): Eukaryota > Viridiplantae > Streptophyta > Magnoliopsida > Asterales > Asteraceae > Centrapalus > Centrapalus pauciflorus. The sequence continues at coordinate 123,459 of JAANYP010002570.1, forward strand.
TGATTCACTTGAATCGGCGTGCTGAAATGGGCAGTCAACTTTGTTCCTTCCATCCCGAAACGTTCCAATATGTCATAGACATACTTAGTCTGATGGATAAACATCCCTTCCTTCTTCTGGTCAACTTGTAACCCCAAAAAGAAATTCAACTCTCCCATAGCACTCATCTCGAACTTAGACTTCATCACCTTCTCGAAATCTTTGCACATCTGTTCGTCTGATGATCCAAAGATGATATCATCGACGTACACTTGTACCAAGATAAAGTGTTCTCCCTTCCTTTTGACAAACAAGGTACTATCTATCCTACCCCTTTCAAAACCGTTCTCTAACAGATGGTTGGATAGAGTCTCATACCACGCCCTCGGTGCCTGATGCAATCCATATAGAGCCTTATCTAAACGATATACTCTTTCTGGATGTTTTGGATCTGTGAATCCGGGCGGTTGTTCTACATACACCAACTCCTTCACTTTCCCATACAAGAAAGCACTCTTAACATCTAACTGATATACCTTAAAGCCCTTAAAGGAGGCAAAAGCTAAAAACAACCTAATGGCTTCTAGCCTTGCTACAGGTGCAAAAACCTCGTTGTAATCGATTCCCTCCTCTTGGTTGAAACCCTTTACAACTAGCCTAGACTTGTTGCGCGTGACTATACCCCGATCGTCTCTTTTGCACTTAAAAACCCATTTGGTTCCTATGGCAACTTCCCCTCGAGGTAATAGAACTAACTCCCACACTTCTAGTTTCCTAAATTGCGAAAGTTCTTCCTGCATCGCTTCAACCCAGGAGTTATCCTTAAGTGCCATTTGCACATTTTTAGGCTCTACTTGCGATATGAAACAAGAATAGAGACATGTGTGATATGCCTCAGAGTCGTTTATCATCGACAACAACACAGTGTTGTTATTTAAACTACTCCTAGTCTTCACACCCTCGTTAGGATTTCCTATGATGCTTTCTAATGGATGGTTCTTATTAATCCTAGAGGTCTCTATCTCATCAACCCTTAGATTATCTCCTAAGTTAGATCCTATTTCACCTAATGGGGGAACAGGCTCAGCTTCTGCATTTTCCTCCTCACGGACATTTTTCTCAGAGTTGGAACTTGTTGCTTGAGTCTGATTCTCAGCGGTAGGTTCTTCTGGATCAGCAACTTCTGGAGACCCATCTACAGTCGCAGTAGGCTCGGATGTGGATTCAAACGTAGTCCTCGGAAAGATATTGCCATCGTCATTTAGATGCAACGTCGCCATGTCTTTTTCGATTGTACCTGCAGTATCATCCAAAGAAATGTTAAATGACTCAAATAACTTATCATAGTCAAATAACCATTCAGGACCAGTTTGGGGTTCATGTGTATAACTTGTAACCTCAATGTTACACAATCTCCACAGTACCATTTGTTTTGTTAAAACCCGTTTGTTTGGTGAGTTCGGCACATAACCTAGGAAGTATCCTTCGTCAGCCTTTTCACCAAACTTCGGTTGATGTTTTGTACGCAATAAAATATTTCTTATCTTCAGACTGTGTCTTCATTGATTGTTGTCTTTAAAGATTAAGCCAAATTTAAAGAGAAGTTTTCAACGACTAATTAGACTTGTTAGTAAACTTCCAATCTCATAAAGTTGATAAGGATCTCATAGGGATGAGCATTTAAACCAAAAAAATCAGTCCGGACCAAAAAACCCGAAAACCGGTCCGAACCAAACCGTTATTAATAAACTTGGTCTGGTTTCGGTTTTTTTAAAATCACTATTTTCGGTTTTCGGTTTTCCGATGTCACACCCCGTTACCCCGGTTGGCAATAAAGCGTGACGTAGCGGAAGCATAGTCATAATCAAGTGAACGACAACTATATGGACGTTTTCAAAAATACATTGATATAACTTCAAAATATACAAATGTTTTACATAGCCCGAAAATGATAAAGAGTAGTTCGCAACTTACAGAGATTTAAATACATAATTAAATCATCAAAATGATGCAAATAAATCTCCGAGTTTTGAAAATGATGCGACTCCAAAATGAACGGAAGCCTTGTAATGCTTCCGATGCTTTGCACGTGTCTTAATTTCCTGAAAATACACGCTAAAATACGTTAACAAAATTGTTGGTGAGTTCATAGGTTTACACGTAAATATGACTTGTATGGACATCAATAGTTGCTTTTGAATTTATAAAACATAAATTCCTTGTTATGCATTACTAAAAACCATCATGCAACCGAAACTTAATTATGAGTCTGCCCTGTGCAGTATTCCCCAATGTAATACCGTAATGTTAAATATATATGCACCCCTTAGCAGTTGGAGCAACCAACCTAGGTGGGGGACATTAATCCCGATAGATCTATCCATAAATTATTCACGCTTACATAAAATGTAACTAAGGGTTCATGATCTGAGGGCTGATAGAACCACATGTGTAATACATAATAGAAATGGAGTAGTTTCTATGTCCATATGAAAGCGTGCAATGTATTTTACCCAAAAACATAACAGTGTGAAAATAGGGGCTATGAAGACTTACCGTGAGTCGATGGCTAATATGAGCGTAAAATGAAAATTTGCGTTGTTGATGGGTGATGAAACCGGATGTGTTTAACCAGTCTTAAATGATATGAGGGACTTAATAACTCTAATATATGATAATTGTATTTATAAAGGTTTTTATGTTTTAAATCACCAAACTTTACAAGTTTATAAATAAAACCCACTTAAAACGTCAAGCTTTTATATATATATATATATATATATATATATATATATATATATATATATATATATATATATATATATATATATATATATATATATATATATATATATACACACACACACACACACACACACACACACACACACACACACACACACACACACACACACACACACATATATATATATATATATATATATATATATATATATATATATATATATATATATAAAATTTTCCAGCTTTTTAAAGGTTTTTCGGCCTACTTTGAGTCTGTTTTCGACCAAGCTCCAAAACGATTTGGGCTTTGGTTTTCATAGACATAAAAATACTATATACAAAGAATTTTTAAAGTTAAGAACGACCATTTTTCGAGTTGTTTAGGTTGGGGAAAAAGCTCCTTAAAAACCCTATGTCGGCCATTTTTATGCTGTCAAACTTTCGAGTTCCCAAATAATATTTGGGGGTTCTAAACTCCATATTAAAATATGAAAACCTCCATATTTTTAGTTAAGACATAGATCTAACTTTTGAGACAGGAATCAACTCATTTTGTTAAGTTATGAATTAGTTATGATTTTTCAAAGTCGACGTAATATTTCTGCCGAAAATCCGGATTTCATAACCTTGAAACAACTTGTGATTCTTGTTGTTTATTCAAAAATCACTTGTATAAAAGGTTATAAAACACATTTATATAACTTGGTTTCATTATATTTATACTTTCATAATGTGTTTATATATTTATAAACACATTTGAAGAAAACAAACTTAAAACAAAACTAGTGATTTATAAATTTGAGTTTTTATGAAACTTGTTGTTGTTGGTGATTATATATATTATGCAAGACTTATATAAACATAAATATAAGAGATTATAAGTTAGTATTTACTTACTTTGGGGTATTACAAGTATGCAAATGAGAAGAATGTTGGATTTTGAAAAATCTCACCAAGAACACTTGCAAAAATGAAGAACACTTGAAAGAAAAGTTGTGTGCAATATGTGTGTATGTGTGGCCGGATTTTAGAGGGAGGAAAAGAGAGTGTTTGCTCTTTGAAGGTGTGAAGGAAGTGAATGAATTTAGCTCTCTATTTATAGAGGAGAAAAAGGTGTGAAATGATTAAAAGAATGGAGGTTGAGTAAGAAGTCTTGCAAAGGATGGAGAAAAGATGAAGACATTTGATGTTGATTGTGCATGGGTGTTTTAATAAAAAATTTGAAGTCAACACCGACATGTGTACCTCTTATGGCCGGCCACCTACATGGTATTTCCATGTATTTTTTTGTATAAATGTATTTAGAATGTATTATTGTATTTCCCTTTTTATGTATATTCATAAATACTTATGAATGCATTAGTTTAATGAATTGTTTTAGTCTTGCATAATTAATGTTAAGTAAGTGTATTAATGCATGATTAGTGTCACTAATCTTAATTTAATTATGTACTCAGTTGAATTAGTCCATCATATCGCAAATCGATCGGATTAATTAATTTGCCGATTCATCGCACCGATGAAATTGTTTCTAGTTGAATTGAATTTCCTTATGAACTTTGTTAATCACTTTGATTAATTGCTAATGACCATTGATTAGGTAATAACTTGCTAATAAATACTGTTTAGGTCATAGTTGCTAACCTGGTTTAGTGCCGGATGTTACAGTCTCCCCCTGTTAAGGGAATTTCGTCCCGAAATTAGGTCGTGTTCTCCACTGTTTGAGTATTTGAGAACAGATGAGGTTATTTTTCCCGGAACTGGTCTTCGCGTTCCCATGTAAACTCAGGACCTTGCTTAGAGTTCCATCGGACTTCTATTATCGGAATTCGGCTGTGGTTTAGTTTCTTGACTTCTCGGTCCATTATATCTACGGGTTGTTCAATGAAGTTCAACTTATCATCTAGTTCCAGTTAGTCCATGGGTATGACGAGTGTTTCATCAGACAGACACTTCTTAAGGTTGGACACGTAGAAGGTATTACGAACATTACTTAGCTCTGGGGGCAGATCGAGTCGGTAGGCTACCGGGCCAATTCTTTTGGAAATCTTGAATAGTCTAATATATCGAGGATTGAGTTTTCCTCACTTCCCAAAACGGATTACACCTTTCCAAGGCGAGACTTTCAGCATCACTTGATCTCCCTTCTGGAATTCCATATCGCTCCGTCTAACATCTGCATAGATTTTCTGCCGATCCCGTGCGATCTTTAATCGGTTCCTAATCTGTACTATCTTTTCGGAAGTCTCGTGAATGATCTCAGGACCGGTGATTTGGCTATCCCCTACCTCAGCCCAACAAATCGGCAATCGACACTTTCGCCCATAAAATGCCTCGAATGGAGCGGCCTTGATGCTCGAGTGATAGCTATTGTTGTAGGAGAACCTGACTAACGGCATATGTCTGTCCCAACTTCTGCCAAAGTCAATCACACACGCCCTTAGCATATCCTTTAACGTCTGAATGGTCTTTTCACTTTGACCGTCGGTCTGCGGATGGTAAGTTGTGCTCATATCTAAGCGCGTACCCGAAGCCTCTTGCAATGATTGCCAAAACCTTGATGTGAAACGACTGTCCCTATCTGATATAATCGATACAGGAACTCCATTCCTTGAGATGACTTCTTTAAGATAGATTCGTGTTAACTTATCCATCTTATCAGTCTCCTTGATTGGCAAGAAGTGTGCAGTTTTTGTGAGTCGGTACACAATCACCCAATGGTGTCATAACCACCAGAAGTCTTCAGCAACTTTGTGATGAAGTCCATGGTTATTTTCTCCCACTTCCACTGGGGTATTTCCGGTTGAACCAACAATCCTGATGGGTTCTAGTGCTCAGCCTTAACTTTCAAACACGTTAAGCACTTTCAAACATGTTTGGCCACCAATACATTTCCTTCAGGTCATGGTACATCTTATCTGACCCTGAGTGAATAACATATCTTGTTTTATGCCCTTCATCCATGACCAACTTTCTCAACCATCCAATTTTTGGTAGCCAAATTCTATTCATGAAGTACCGACATCCATCGGTCTTGATTTCAAACTGTTTATCCATTCCTCTCAAGACTTCATCCAACAGGTTTTCCTCATTGACTGCTTCCTCCTGTGCCTCACAGATCTGAGAGTTCAGGTTTGACTGTATAGTCATGACCAAATCTCGGACTCTCAGGGGTTTAACTCGTTCCTTCTGGCTCAAGGCATCAGCTACAACGTTTGCCTTACCCGGATGATAACGGATCTCGCAGTCGTAAGCGCTAAGCAGCTCAACCTAGCATCGTTGCCTCATGTTTAACTCCTTCTGGTTCAAAATATGTTGAAGGCTCTTGTGGTCTGTAAACACCGTGCACCTAGTATCGTACAGGTAATGACTCCATATCTTAAGAGCAAATACAATAACTCCAAGTTCTAGGTCATGAGTCGTGTAGTTTACCTCATGAACTTAAGTTGTCGTGATGCATAAGCGATAACCTTGTCCATTTGCATTAACACACAACTCAATCCATTGTGTGAGGCATCGCAGTTAACCATAAAATCTTCTGATCCTTCCAGTAAGGACAGAATAGATGCGCTACACAACCTTTGCTTTAACAGTAGGAATGTCGTTTCTTGATCTTCACCCCAGTTGTACTTTACGTCTTTTCGAGCCAATTCCGTTAAGGAATCAGCTATCTTCAAGAAGTTTTCAATGAATCGCCTATAATAACCTGCAAGACCTAAGAATTGACGGATTTCGGTGGGAGTTCTAGGAGTTGCCCAGTTCTTAATGGCCTCGATTTTGATGGGTCTACTTGTATTCCTTGACTATTGATCACGTGCCTAAGGAATTTCACTTCTCGCAGCCAAATTCACACTTGGAAAATTTGGCGTATAGCTGTTCTTTTTCTAGAAGCTCCAAAATCAACTTCAGATGCTGCTCATGCTCTTCCTTGCTTCTGGAATAGATAAGGATGTCATCTATGAAGACAATAACGAATTTGTCTAGATAGGGTTTTCATACACGTTTCATGAGATCCATGAATACTGCTGGTGTATTGGTTAAACCAAAGGGCGTCACCTGAAACTCGTAATGACCATAACGAGTTCTGAAAGCTGTTTTTGAAATATCCTCCTCCTGCACGTTAACTTGATGATATCCAGATCACAAATCAATCTTAGAGTAGTAATTGGATCCTTGCAATTGATCGAACAGGTTGTCGATTCTCGGGAGAGGGTATCGGTTTTTGATCGTTAACTTGTTCAGCTCTCGGTAATCGATGCACATCCTAAAGGATTCGTCCTTCTTCTTTACAAATAAGACTGGAGCTCCCCAAGGTGAGGAACTTGGTTGGATGAATCATTTATCCAACAGTTCTTGCAGCTGATTGGATAATTCTTGCATCTCTGACGGTGCCACTCGGTAGGGTGCTCGTGCGACAGGTGCAGCTCCCAGCACCAAGTCAATGTGAAATTCTACTTGCCTAGTTGGTGGAAGTCCAGGCAAGTCTTCAGGAAAGACTTTTGGGTAGTCACGAACTACCGAGATTTCTTCGACTTGCTTCTTCTTCAACTCCTTTTGCACTAGTTGAACTAATACTGCTTGACAACCTCTTCGAAGGCACTTCAGCATTCTCAAGCCAGAGATGACGTTCAACTAGCGATTCTTTCTCTCCCCTTGGATGGTTAGGACTTTCTTTTTCTTAAGTGGTATTCTTACGACCTTCTTACCACATAAGATTTTGGCGTGGTTGTCTAACAAGCAATCCATACCAATAACTACGTCGAAGCTTCCGAGTTCAATAGGCATCAAGTTTGTCTTAAAGGGATGATCTGCTAATTTTAGTGTGCACTCCTTAATTATACTATTTGCTTCAATCAACTTTCCTTTAGCTAATTCTACGGCATAAGCATTGTCTAGTGAGGAAAGAGTGGCATTCAGTTGTTCACTAAACTTAGCAAATATAAAACTTCTATTAGCCCCAGTATCAAACATCACATAAGCATACATATCATTAAGAAGGAATGTACCCGTTACCACGTTGGGGTCTTGACGAGCGTCACCTGCTCCCAATACAAAAGCTCTCCCTTGAGCTCCACCATTGTTGTTTAGTTTTGGGCAGTTCTTCTGGAAATGCCCAGTGTTTCCACATTCAAAACAGCTCCTTTGCGCACCGTTGTTGTTTTCGTTGGCGTTATACTTACAATCTTCGGTCAGATGACCAAGCTTCTTACATTTCCCGCAAGGGGTTGGACAGGGACCTACGTGATGGTAGGTGCATCGGTTACACAATGGTTTGTTGCCGGTATAGCCCTTCCTTGGCTTAGCTCCGACAACAAAGACTTTGATGGTTTCGGGCTTTTTGGATTGTGAGCCCGAACCTTTCCCTGATTTGTCCTCCCATTTTCTTATGTTCTCTCCTGCCTTGGCCTCCATTCTCCTGGCCACTTAATCCATTAAATTATTCGACATCCGAATGCGCTCTTAATTGTAGTTAGGTTGGACGCGGTGACATTCCCTTAAATTTGAGGCGCGAGTCCCCAAATGTAGCGCTCAATACGCTTGTACTCCGGAGTGACCATTTGTGAGCATAATAGACTTAACTCGTGAAAACGGTTGGTGTAGTCAGCGACATTTGTTCCCTTCATAGCAAGATTCCAGAACTCAGACTCCATCTTTTGCAGTTCGTTTCTAGGGCAATACTCATCCGTCATCATTTGCTTCAACTCAGTCCAGGCGAGTTGGTAAGCCGTGTCAAATCCCACAGACCGAGCATACGAATTCCACCAAGTCAAAGCGCCATCCTGAAGAGTTTGGGTAGCGAACTTGACATTTTCATCCTCGATACAACCACTAACGCGGAACACAGACTCAAGTTTTTCGAACCAGTGAACCAGTCCGACAGCGCCTTCCGTCCCATTAAAGTATTTACCGCTTAAAAATCCCTTAATACCACACCCTTTCTGGGTTGAATCAGACCCTCCCGTAGTGCGGCTTGCTCCTCCATCGCCCTTTGCGGTGCTATTGCGGCTGGTTTCGTAAGTGGCCATAGCTGCTGCCACTCGTTGGGCGACCAGTTGCTCGATCTCGGCAGTGTTCATGACTCTTTTTGGCGGCATTATCTTAAAGTTTAAAGAAAAGAGCATAGTGTGAGAAGTTGAGTCTTAAAGATTCAAAATTTTTTCTTAGGGCACAATTCTATAATCATGAAACACAGATTCATAAATAACTTGAAATTTTCATTAATAATTCATAATTTCTTACATCGGGGCGGGCTATTAGCAAAATACTTTAAGTCCTACGCTATTACATAATAATTCCTAACATTACAAAGATAGGGGGGGGGGGGTACTAGGTGTGGGAGTGATCTGGGGTCTCTCCTGCTCTAATGCATTGAGGCATCATGTTAGCTCCTCATTGCAGGCATCGTATTCGGCTAGTCGAAGCCGAAGCTCCTCCAGCCCGTCTTGTTGAATGGTGAGGGCGTGCTGGTTGGCCCAATAGATATTGGAGTTTTGCAACTCCTCCCGCTCTATACGAGCAGTCATCTCTCCAATATCCTGGTTAAGTAACCAGATTTGGAGGTCGTGCCGTATAGACCTTGCTACTAAAAGAGGTACGGTCTGGTCGGCCAGCTCCTGAGTGAGCGGTGGGGTCGGGGCAGAGGATGGTCCTCCGATCTCAAATTGGGAGGGGATTCCCTCCTCTCGTCTCCATTCCTGGAGGGTATTGGGCATCCAGTCCCAGCGGCGGGCATCTACCCATCGCCGTTGCGGTGGGCTTGGCTGAGGGACAGGAGTCGGGATAGACTCCCGTTGTGGCATTATTACGCTTTTCCTTGGTGTGAACAACATGAGTGGGCAATTGGGGTGGGGGCAGTAGGTGCGGTGAGACGGTACAGATGGGTGGTATGGGACGTAAGAGGGGGCCACTGGTGCTGGTGGGTCCTCTTCGGATGGTTCTCCCCATCCACTAGAGGATTTGTCTTCCTCCATGGGTTCCTCCTCCATGGGTTCTTCCTCGGACTCCTCCATTGGGTCTTCTTCTTCGGAGGGGTCTTCGTCTTCTGATGGGTCCTCTTCCTCGGATGGGTCCTCTTCTCTGTGACCTCCGGTCTCAAAGGGGCGTACTCATCTTCGGAGTCTGACAGGATGATGATTGTGTAGTTTTACATATTTCTGTTATCAAGGTCCATTTGTAGTCTTTTAGTTTAAAAAAAATATCTTCAAAAATTTGGTAAGACTTAAGTGTAGTTATAGTCTAGGGTACTAATGCAACCTAGTTCACTATAAGTATGACTCTGATACCAATCTGTCACACCCTGTTACCCCGGTTAGCTACAAAGCGTGACGTTGCGGAAGCATAGTCATAATCAAGTGAACGACCACTATATAGACGTTTTCAAAAATACATTGATATAACTTCAAAATATAGAAATGTTTTACATAGCCCGAAAATGATAAAGAGTAGTTCGCAACTTACAGAGATTTAAATACATAATTAAATCATCAAAATGATGCAAATAAATCTCCAAGTTTTGAAAATGATGCGACTCCAAAATGAACGGAAGCCTTGGAATGCTTCTGATGCTTTGCATGTGCCTTAATTTCTGAAAATACACGCTAAAATACGTCAACAAAATTGTTGGTGAGTTCATAGATTTACACGTAAATATGACTTGTATGGACATCAATATTTGAGTTTGAATTTATAAAACATAAATTCCATATTATGTATTACATAAAACCATCATGCAACCGAACCTTAATTATGAGTTTGTCATGTGCAGTAGTCCCCAATGTAATACCGTAATGTTAAATATATATATGCACCCCTTAGCAGTTGGAGCGACCAACCTAGGTGGGGGACATTAATCCCGATAGATCTATCCATAACATATTCGCGCTTACGTAAAATGTAACTAACGGTTTATGATCTTAGGGCTGATGGAACCACATGTGTAATACATAATAGAAATGAAGTAGTTTTCATGTCCATATGAAAACGTGGCATGTATTTTACCCCAAAACATAACAGTGTGAAAATAGGGGCTATGAAGACTCACCGTGAGTCGATGGCTAATACGAGCGTAAAATGAAAATTTGCGTTGTTGATGGGTGATGAAACCGGATGTGTTTAACCGAGTCCTAAATGATATGAGGGACTTAATAACTCCCATATATGATAATTGTATTTATAAAGGTTTTTATGTTTTAAATCACCGAACTTTACAAGTTTATAAATAAAACCCACTTAAAACGTCAAGCTTTTATATATATATATATATATATATATATATATATATATATATATATATATATATATATATATATATATATATATATATATATATTTATATATATAATTTTCCAGCTTTTTAAAGGTTTTTCGGCCTACTTTGAGGCTCTATTCGACCAAGCACCAAAACGATTTGGGCTTTGGTTTTCATAGACATAAAACTACTATGTACAAAGAATTTTTAAAAGTTAAGAAACGGCCATTTTTCAAGGTGTTTAGGTTGGGGAAAAAGCTCGTTAAAAACCCTATGTTGGCCATTTTTATGCTGTCAAACTTTCGGGTTGACAAATAATATTTGGAGGTTCTAAACTCCATATTAAAATATGAAAACCTCCAGATTTTTACTAAAACATAGATCTAACTTTTCAGACAAGAATTAACTCATTTCGTTAAGTTATGAATTAGTTATAATTTTTCAAAGTCGACGTAATATTTCTGCCGAAAATCCGGATTTCATAACCTTGAAACAACTTGTGATTATTGTTGTTTATTCAAAAACCACTTGTATAAAAGGTTATAAAACACATTTATATAACTTGTTTTCAAATATTTATACTTACATAATGTGTTTATATATTTATAAACATATTTGAAGAAAACAAACTTAAAACAAAACTAGTGATTTATAAACTTGAGTTTTTATGAAACTTGTTGTTGTTGGTGATTATATATATTATGCAAGACTTATATAAACATAAATATAAGAGATTATAAGTTAGTATTTACTTACTTTGGGGTATTAGAAGTATGCAAATGAGAAGAAGGTTGGATCTTGAAAAATCTCACCAAGAACACTTGAAAGAAAAGTTGTGTGTATGTGTGGCCGGATTTCAGAGGGAGGAAAAGAGAGTGTTTGCTCTTTGAAGGTGTGAAGTAAGTGAATGAATTTAGCTCTGTATTTATAGAGGAGAAAAACGTGTGAAATGATTAAAAGAATGGAGGTTGAGTAAGAAGTCATGCAAAGCATGGAGAAAAGATGAAGACATTTGATGTTGATTGTGCATGGGTGTTTTAATAAAAAAATTGAAGTCAACACCTACATGTGTACCTCCTATGGCCGGCCACCTACATGGTATTTCCATGTATTTTCATTTATTTTTTGTATAAATGTATTTAGAGTGTATTCTTGTATTTTCCTTTTTATGTAAATTCATAAATACTTATGAATGCATTAGTTTAATGAATTGTTTTAGTCTTGCGTAATTAATGTTAAGTAAGTGTATTAATGCATTATTAGTGTCACTGATCTTAATTTAATTATCTACTTAGTTGAATTAATCCATCATATCGCAAATCGATCGGATTAATTAATTTGCCGATTCATCGCACCGATGAAATTGTTTCTAATTGAATTGAATTTCCTTATGAAATTTGTTAATCACTTTGATTAATTGTTAATGATCACTGATTAGGTTATAACTTGTTAATAAATACTGTTTAGGTCATAGTTGTTAACCTGGTTTAGTGTCGGATGTTACATCCGGGTTCGGTCCACCGATTTTCGATTTCTAACCCGGCCCAAACCGGAATTAAACTTTACGTTATCAATTTTAAAGTTTATGTTATATTGTTATTTTTTGTACTCCAAAAAGAAACAAAATTTCTAAATATTATTTCTAAATCATATAAAAAGTATATGTAATGGCTATTTAACTCTTTTGTAAATATATAATCATGTAAAAGTCTTTTTAACATGTAAATAATTTTTTATAGAGATAAAATATAGAGAACTTAATATAAGTAAGTTATGTTTGATATTTTTTTGTTCAAAGAAAATGTGACAAACTTTATAATTTCACAAAGAGGAATAGTTGAGGAAGAAAGATAAAGAAAATATTAAAACATCTATAAAACTTAAACCGGTTCCAACCGGTCCGAGAACCAAAAAACCGGACCAAAAACCGGACCGGACCAAACCCGTATTACAAACATTTGGCCGGTTTTCGGTTTTCTTATTTCCCTATTTTCAGTTTATTTGTTTTTGGTCTGGGTCTGTTTGGGCCGGTTTGGTCCAAATGCTCATCCCTAGTATCTCAACTCTCATGCCACAATGGTTTTCAACTGAAAATATTAATGAGAGGGGCGTATTAACTTCTTTGAAATCCAAAATGATCATAAAAAAACTTTTTAAAACTTTTTATTTGACATATTAAACTTTTTAAACTGTCAAATCTTTATGAAAATAAAACTTAAAAGAGTGACGTTTGGTTTATGGATTTTTTTTAGAATTCACTGAGATTTGCTTTTACAATCTTGTGTATAGTTTGCGGATTTTAGTAAGGAGTAAAAATGTGAGGATTTTTCTTAAATCTCATCTTTCTTTGTTATTTAAAAACTCAGTCACCCCTTTAGGATTTTAATCTTAGTTAATATGCATTCTTCATATTAGCAAAATTTTCCTATAAGATAATGCATGTTCTTTGACGAAATCCTAATAAATGAAAATGCTGCATCATGCAAATATTTTGACAAAATGCAAATCCCATGAAAAAAATATCTGTGAACCAAACGCCCCCTTAGGATCAAACTTAATTACTCGTTAAACATTTTAACAACTAATAATTAACTAGATCAATAATTTTTTTTAGGGTTTAATATGAAAAAACCAACATATTTTCGTATTTTTTGCGATTTAGTCTCTTCGTGTTATTTTTTATCAAGAAAGTTCTCAAGTTATTGTTTTCAATCCGGTTTTTGAAAAGTTTTTTTTATAATCAACCTTGTCTTTTTACACAAAAAACCAACATGTTTTTACTATTTTTCTCCGAAAACTCCACAAGCTTGAAGACCTTTTTGAAAAAAATAAAGAAAAATTTTAATAATCACAAACAAATATATTACTTAAAGATTTTATTGGTAAAAAATAACACGGAAGGACTAAACCGGAAAACGTAAAAAAACATGTTTTTTCATATTAAACCCTTTATATTATTAAATGAAAACAATGATAAACCGGCCGACCGAGAGTCAAGGCAGAAGGACAAGGCTCAAGGCCGAGAGCCGGGGCCATGTTGACCGAAGACTAGGGCCATGGACAATGCCACTAGGCCGAGCACAATGGACAATGGTCGAATGGGTGTTAGGTCGAGGCCACTACCCCGTGGTTGAGTTCCAAACCATTTAACACACCAAAACATCAACAAACTTTTAATGAACCAAGATAAAGAATTAACACGTATAACTAAAATCAATAAAATAGTAGTTTTAACAAATTTAATTATGTCCGGATCAATGATTGAAACTGAGACATTTCGGTTCATATTCTGCTCAAATGAGTTTTTATTAAAACCCTTATGGCCGAATGATAAAGGGTTCGAAACCCTTATTCATGCAACAAATCATAACCATGAAAAACAAATACTTTTAGATTTATTTTTAACTAAACTGAAAATTTTCAAGACCCACGAAATTAAGAACTCCGGCAATGGGCCAACCCTTGGCCGAAATCAATGGGGGTCGAAACACCCTAGGGTCGAATCCGTTAGGGTTCAAACTCCCCATCACAAAGCCGGATGATCATAAAAAGAAACAAACACTTCGTTCTGCCTTTTGTTTTTGATTTACAACTCGATTAAACAATTGCCAAATATTCACAAATTTTGAAAATAGATTGAACACTTGACGGTTTAGTTCAAGGGCTTATTTAATTCTAGTCAAACCAATAAACCCTAATGTGGTGTTTGGTTCAAGGAACTGGAATTTAAATTTTAGTTATTAATAATGGTGAAGGTAGAAGATCGTTTTAAGTATTGATTAGAGATGCAGATTGAAATCTAATTCGTATATATGTTGAAATTTATTTCATGTACAAGTTGGAAGGAATGTCAAATTCCTATAAACAAAAATATTTAATGGAAAATACATAAAATTTAACTCTTTTCATTAGTTATCAAAAATTCTAAACAAGCTAAATTCCAATTCCAATTCCATCGAATTCTATTATACGAACCAAACGCCACCTAAGAAAAAATCGTCTCTCATCTCTTCCTCCACTTTCTCTTTCAGCCAACTACACAAAACCCTTACGAGTTCTATGCAATTTGATGGTTTTGAAGAGATCTAGCCTTGTGGTCTACGATGCAACATGTGTGGATTAACTACAAAAGTTTTGTGTGGTGTTCTTGGCATTGATTTTTCGTTGTTTGAGACATTCTAAACCAGCCCCTTTTGACTATATTATTATGTTTTATGTTTATACGAGTGATCCAGAATGGTTTAAACAAAATTCTACGTTCTGCTGTGTAAATTGTGTTGTTAATTCGTATAAACCATTTATTTGTAATACCACATCTTACATATAAGCCTCTTATTTGTAATATCACATATTGCATACATATAAATTCCTCTAAACAATGATTCCATTAATTTATATTTCAGTGACCAATTAAACCTTTTACAATGATATCTAGTACCACTTTCACTCGTTTAACCACGTACATTGTTTGGTGACACTCATCTGTGTGACCATTTGATATATTATGACCTCAGCTGCGATGGTTTGCGATGTCATCTATGCATACAACAATTCAACATTTAAGTATGACAACTCCGACAAATCAAGGAATCAAAAGTAGAGACTCCAATTAACCTTCGGCTCGGCCAAACCCAGTGGCATCTTTTAGGGTGTGCAGGAGGCTCAACCGCACAGGGCCTGTAATTTCGAAGGGTCTCACGGTCATAATAAACATCTAATTTGGGCCAATAAAATTTTTCAGCATTTGACGCATACACGTTGTGCATAGGTGTGTTAAAATGAAATTTATGTCAAATTTAACTTTCGTATTATTCATATTAATTTGTCACTAATCTTTTTTTTGTCTGAATTACGAGCAATCTGTATAGCTCTTCTTGTTGTCATAGTGTACCAGGATAGGGATGATAAGTAAACACCCATATCTGCAATTAACCAACGCAGCCAAACAACCTCACTAGGAGTGGCAACCATAGGCAGATTCTCGGCTTCAGTAGAAGAGCGAGAGACAACGTCATGCTTCTTACTCTTCCATGAAATAAGAAAATCTCCTAGAAAGACGCAAAATCCTATAGTAGACTTACGATCAATAGGATCCCCAGCCTAATAAGAAAATCTCCTAGAACAGTGGTCATTTTAGCTACAGGATCAAAAGTTTCCTCATAATCCATACCATATTCTTGTGAATACCCATTAGTAACAATACGGTCTTTATACCGTTCAACAGACCCATCAGACGTAGTCTTGATCTTATTAACCCAACGATAACCAATAGTATTCTTTCCAAATGGTAACGGAACCAAATCTCACGTATGAGTCTGATGAAGAGCAGTCAATTCCTCAGCCATAGCATCCTGCCAATGGGGATCACAAACAGACTCTCTAAAGGAGTTGGGTTCAGAAAAATGATGTATATTGGCAACGAAAGAAGCAAAAGATGCAGAATAAGATGAGTAAGCAAAATCAGGAAGTTTAGTAGACTTACGAAGATGAATGGACCTGCGTGCAGTAGGGACATCCGTATTCTCAACCGGTGATGGAGCAGAGGTAGGCATGGGAGGAGCTATTGGTGTCTCTGGAACAGAGTTATTCAATGTTGTAGGCATCTCAGTTGTCGGTATATCAGATGTTTATTTGGATATCAGAATTGGTATTATCAGTGTCATCATTAAAAGGTTCAATAGACAGGATATTAGATCGTGTCATGTTATGAGACTGAGCGGGAATCGAATAATGTTCCAAGAAAGTGATATGACGCGAGACGTAGAGCTTTTGACTCACTGGATCAAAACAAGGATAGCCCTTTTGACTAATCCCATATCCCAAAAAGACACACAAAGTAGATCAAGCTAAAAATTTATTATGTTCCACATGAGGACGAAGAACAAAACAAGCACAACCAAAAACACGTAAGAAAGTATAATCAGGTTTATGACCATAAAATTTTTCAAAAGAAGAGAGACCAGAATTATGAGCAGTAGGAATTCGATTGATGACATAGGCAGCAGTGTGAATTGCTTCACCCTAAAACATACTAGGTACCTTAGAAGACAATAACAATAAATGAGCAGTCTCAACAAATGACGACGTATCCTTTCGGCAACGCCATTTTGTTGAGAAGTATCAGTACACGAAGTTTGGTACAGTGTCCCATCGGATGCAAGTAACTATGTGAACTCATTGGATTTATATTCTCCTCCTAAATCACATCTAAAGCATTTGATGACAACAGGGTGTTGGGTTTTAACAAGAGATCGAAACTCACTATAATTAGAAAAGAAATCAGATATATGTTTCATAAGATGTCTACCTAAGTATATCGAGTATAGTCATCATTGAACGAGACATAATATTTGGAACCTCCTTCAAATGAAACAGGAGAGGGTCCCATACATCAGAGTGAATAAGATCAAAACGTGCAACAGAACAAGAGGTACTTTTATTAAAAAGGTAGAGCAAATTTTTTTTGCAAGTTTACAACCACTACAATCTGATATATCATATTTGTTGAATTGACTTAAAGCACATGTAGAGGCTAAGAACTATAGACGAGATGCAGACATATGACCTAAACGGGAATGCCATAAATAAAAATCAGATGACAAATGACTCAAATGAAAGGAAGATAATTCAACACCCGAAGCAGGAACATCAGATACCTTGAGATCGTCCAAAACATAGAGCTCCTCTAGCATACGTCCTGTCCCGATCACTGTCTGAGTACGTGGGTCTTGCACCCAACAATTATTATCAGAAAATAAAACCCAATAACCATATTTACACAATTGACTGACTGATGCAAGATTTAAGGAAAGTTTAGGAACATAATACACATCAGGATGTGACACATGAGGTGTGACAACAGTTTAACACCTTCCAAAGGCATAGGTGTTCCACTAGCAAACAAAATAGACATAGGTGAACCAGGAGATAGAGAAACAAATGAAGACAAATGGGGAGACATATGATGAGATGTACCAGAATCTAATATCCATAAGGATGAAACAATATATAAATTATTAGCCGAAGACAAACCTGATGGAGAGGCTGGCATGGATGACAAGGCAAGAAATTGTTTCAATTGCTCAATAACCAATTGATTTAATGCAACCATTGTGACCTCAACTTAAACCACAATCAAAGAACCTTAATCCAATCAATAAACAGTTTACGACGAACTGCAAACAAAACCCTTAGTTGTAATCAACGAACCGACGAAGGCAATAAACCAAAGAAAGTGGCAAAAAAAATATCCACAAAGAAAGCCTTAAAGCAACCAAATATCCAAACAAATTCAACTTCCAACCCTAGCGAGAAACATAAACTTGCAAACTCACAAATAAGCACCCTAAGAAATGCACATGGCTCCACAGCCTACTTTGACTGGTAATAACCATTAATAACAGGATCAAATCTAAAATACCAACAGTCAGACTGAATATCAATGAGTTCAAAACCCACAGCCAATAAATCGCGACAATCCAAAGGTGAACGAATGCACAACGCCAATTTTGCCAACGCTGTGCTAATTTGGCTAAGCAGTGAACTTCGATGAATAATAGTGCTCTTTACAAGTGTTTAATCCACAATCCCAATAGTCAAATTGTGGATATATGTGTTATAGACCTACAATATACAAATTAGGATGATCCAACGGTGGATAGAGCTATAAGGTTGTTTTTCCCAGAACGACGCAAGTCAAAACAAATGTGCAAAAACAAAACAACCAACTTCGACGACTAATAAGTCATTGCAGAAACCATTAATCGAAATTCCCAAATGTCAAACTGAATAAATATGGGTTGCAAAACTACTCACCAAGAATCGTGATGATCCAACGGTGGACAAAGCAATAACGTCGTTTATTCCACAGCTATGCAAATCTGGCCGAGAATCTCCAAACAGAATAGCCACATTTGAAGATGATTACATCCAAATAGAAAGCTCAAGTCAGCAATCTCAGCAGTCAAAGTGACGATACATATGTTGCGAACCTACAAACCAAAAATCGCGACGATCCAACGGTGAACGAATCGAAAACATCGTTTTTCCCACAGCTGCGCAGACCAAAACCTTTTACGAATACGAGAATAAACTTTGGATGAAATTTAAAACATGTGTCGATGGATCTGATACCATGATGGCAAACATATTATCGAATGATTAAAGAGTTTATTATGAAAAACAAAAGAAGGATACAAAACAATGAATGAAAACATAAGGGATAATTGCGCAAAAACCCCACAACTTGTCAATTTTTCGTTATTAAAACCTCAAACCATTTTTCATTGCATAGAAAACCCCGAACTAACTAAAAATCAGTAAATCAAGGTTTTATCAATGGGTAACCTATTGAAACCAGTTATTAATCTTACGTGGACCGGTAAATAACCTACGTGGAATAAAATTTGATTGTTAAAACCGATTGTCATATATTACACATCACTTAAACACTCGTTGATTATTTTTAATTGTACTTTTTAAACGGGATTACATCATCAACTTGAGTTTAAATGATGTGTAATACTTAGTAACCGGTTTAAACAATTAAAATTTATTCCACGTAGGATTAATAATCGGTTTCAACTGGTTACCAATTGATAAAACCTTGATTCACTGATTTTTAGTTAGTTCGGGGTTTTTTATGCAACGAAAAATGATCTGGGGTTTTAATCATAAAAAACTGACAAATTTGAGGTTTTTTGCGCAGTCATCCCAAAACATAAAGGTTATCTCTATATATAGAACTATACATAAAACCCTAAAAGCCTGATAAAGCCCAATAGCATAAAGAGGCCCACAGACTATTATTACGCTAATAGTAATCATAAGCATAAGGCCTCCGAAATCCATGTGACGCATCTGGCCAAACCCGATTGTAATAGATTTAAGAACAAATCGATTGTCGTAATAAATTTAAGAACAAATTGAAACCTTCATTAGGGACGTAACACATTCAAGAACAATTCAATTTCGGTGACAATCGTAACACATGTTTGTAAATTACTAAGTACTTAATGATACTAAATCCATGCATGTCACTAAACAAGGTGTGATTCATTCTTATTTGGTTTAATGAAGTTTTCATGCTGCCATTAGAAACAATAAGAAAGCTGCGACAATTCCAGTTGGGGTAACGATACGATCTGCATGAGAAAGTTTAATGCCATGAACCACATATGCTTTCTTGGATTCCTCATCTTTCACTTTGATGCTTGAAGAGCCTGAATGAAAAACGATAACTAATTAAACGAAATTTCTATCTTCTTTCTCATGATTGTGGAGATTCAAGTGGTGCTACTATGTCAGTAGTCAGTGATCATTTTGAGTATGTTTGACAAAAACGAGCTGTAACTTCAAGCCGAAGCTTTTAATAGTTAGAGGCTTTCGGAGTTGTGGTTTTCTCTTGGAGTGGCAGTTTTTTTTTTGTTTTGTAATCCTGTTTCAGTTGCACATGTAGTTTTTATAACTTTCAATGATATAAAACAACATTCATATTAATAAGTCAGAGTTTTAACAACTAACAAATATTAGAAGCAAAGTTTTATAAATATGTCTAGTAAAAATAATGCAGTTGTAGCTTATATGACTTTAAATATTATAAAATGAAACTTATTTAGTTAAGAATTTAATTTACAAATATTAGAATGCTAGAAAAAATAAATTTATTCAACCAAACAACTTAAATTCCTTGTGAAAGCTACCTCAAGTTGTTTTCAACTATAGAGCTTTTTTTTTAAAAATAAAATTCCAAACTCTTCCAACCAAATAGAGCATTAACCAAAAAGTTATATAACTCGTAAAAACTCTTGTGATCGAGTCGTATATCAAAAACACCCTTTGTAGGAGATGAGTTGATAAGCTTTATTAATTTGGGTTTAAACGCCTTTTAAGAGAAAATATATGCATTAATATGGATTAATTGATTCGAAGACAGATAAGGAGATACTAATAAACAAGAGAATGTTTTGCACTGGTAAAGAAGTAAACGATAAATTGTACTTACACTTATGCTCAATCCATCCGATGGTCTTCTGTTCCACATCGTATGTTACTAGCTTATCAGTCAATACAAGATCTACATACAACACATTCATTTTCGTCACATTTATAAGGGAAATGATCAGTATGCTATTTAAATGCTTATTAATCAACATTATAAAGAATGTGATTGTGATATGTAAGTGAAAATAAGAGATCACGAGTGAAGAAATGTGTATGCACGTCATTTGTCAAACATTGAATGCATTAGCTTTATTTTTAGGCATACGACTTAGTGAAATAAAAATGTGACCCATGGGCCATGGCTAACCTCCTAACAAGGTTATATCTTTTCCATCCTCCGTTTGCAAGTCGCTGCCTTGAAAACCGATGCACCATTCATGCTTCTGAAGCGATAGTGTCGTTCAAATTTTTAAGTAACATGTCTTATGAGTTGTTTGTTTACTTCTTAATGGAATCATTAAGAAGCCACTTAAACATAAAATGACTTATTAATGGTTCCATTAAAAGGTAAACAAATAGAACCTAGTAAGCACTAACCAGAAACAATATATAGTGTGTTATACATACCTCAACTTCAAAAAGGTACTGATGAGGGTAAACTTTCAAAGAAAGCGAATTTCGAAAGTGAAAAGTCACTGCTGGAAAACCCTTGTCGATACTGCAATATGAAAAGGATCTATTAAATATGAAAACTTTACAAATAAAAAATTGAATACATGCTGTAAATCTCAAAGAAAAGTATCCATACACACACATGTATATATATGCACATATGTACACACACACACACACACACACATATATATATATATATATGAATGTGTATATATATATATATGTATATGTATGTATATATACATATATATATGTATACATACATACATATACATATATATATATAGATACATATAGATACATATATATATATATATATATATATATATATATATATATATATAATATTTGAAAACTTACTTTCCCAAATACTTATAGCATGTGAATTGATTATCAACAATATGACTCTTTATTTTAGGTTGTGCAGCATTGATCTAGAACAAATGGGAAATGCAAAAAATGATAATCAGAAATCATCTAATAAGAGTTGATGAAGTAAAAGATGAATGCAATTATGCAAACATACTATATACTAAAATCTTGTCATACCTTCTTCAGTACTTCCTTGTAAGCCAAATCAGGTAAATACGCTAACGTCGTGCCAGTATCGATGATAGTTCCTTGCTTGCCTCCAACGTTAAATATATTTGTTGGTAGTTGTAAGAAATGACCGTCGACATCGATTGTCATCAAATCTACATTATAGTGATTCCTATTGTGTAGATATAGTCATAAACAATACACTGTTATAATGAGCAATTGTAAGAAATTTGTACTTTTTTTAACTAATAGAGATAAAACCAAGGACTCGTTTGGACCGTGGAATGAGATTTGAAGGAATTCAAATGTAAATTTAAAATTTGAATGTGTTTAATGAGGAGGGATAACTGGTAAGCAGATGATGTTTAGGATAAGTTAATGGTGTTTCATGGTTTGTATATCTTGAGAAATGTTATTCGAATTGCTAGGAATGACAAATTAGTTTAACCATGGATTTCGATGGAACTGAAGTAACTTCCAGGCCCCGTTTGACTTACATAATAGATTTTGAATGAATTCGAATTTAAATTAAAGGCATTAGAGTGTTTAATAGGGTGTGGTAGGGCATGTTTTTTTTAATTGTTTGACAAATGGTTTTTGGTCCTATTTTTCCCTAGGAATGATGCACTAATGATACAACTACTCTAAGATGAACCTAAAGAGTCGCACAAAAAGGATAATAAGCTTACAAAGACTTATGATAAATAGAATTTATATTTCCATAAATAGATCTATGGGTTTGATCAAATCGAAAGTAGAAATTATAAATGTTATAATGATAATAGACCTTAAAGACTAATGAGGAAAGTAAATAGTGTTTCTAATTAGATAAGGAAATGACTTTGCATTTATGAAATGGAAATATTATCAAAGGTTGAAAACCTTAGATAGTTATTTCTCTATTGATTAATTAATTAACCTAAATTAATATCTTATTATATGAAATGAGAATTAGGGTTTGCAAGATGAAACAATGAAGACAATACCTTACTTATGTAATTGTCTTGTTTACTTATTTCATCCCCTCATTCCCTATAAATACAAAGTCTATCCTCTACATTTATTCTTGAATCTCACACTTCTAAGCATTAGAGAGCATTCTCTCTAAATTGAATTGATCTTAGATAAGTTTTCTCTCTAGAAAACTAAAGTAAGAACTAGTATTCTTTTGTAAGCTAGGACTTATCCTAGTTTGTGATACGTTTAAAATCACCTCCTTTGATGGTTTGCAAGGTGTCAAAGCTTCAACGGGATCTTCATCAGGTCATTCCTGAGGTATGAATTCTTATTCATTTTGTTTCTTTATGTTTATGTTTTCGTTCTTGTCTTATTAGCTTTAGATCTTGTTTGGTTTTATATATATTGTTTATATGTTTTATTCGCTTCCGCTTCCGCATTCCATGAAATTATTTTAAAAATGTTTTTCATAACCCTAAACCCAACAATGGTATGTTATGAAATGTTAGAATCTAGGTTGCTTTGTAAATGGTAAGGAATAACAAATTTCTTTGACCATACCTTTTGATTGAATTTATATAAAATTTCACTCATCTTTTTGTAATCTAGATGTCCATATACACTACAAATAAATTTCAATTCCTACATTTTCATTCCAAAAGCCAAATGGAGCCTTAGTAACTTTCTTTTTATAACCAAAACTTTCAAACACATTAAAAGAAATTTTAATTCTTTCAAATTTAATTTTGCGAGCCAAGTATACCGTAATTACCCTGGAATCATTGGTGTCGTCTTTATTTTTGGAAGTACAACTTCCCCAATTGTAAATATTCCTCCTCCTTTAGAACCATCCAAGCAATGTGAAAAAATCTTTTTCACTTTTTTTTCTGAAGCAAGCTGTGATAACATTGAAGAACTTGCTTGCCCAAATCCAAGTATTCCATCTAAGGGTTGTTCAGATGAACTAGAATCTGAATCTCCAGATTGTTGAGATCCACACCTGTCTTCAAAAGTGTTATGAACAATCACTAATATGATACGATACGTACATAACATAGACTACACAGTTCATTATATATATAAAACATATAATTGAATAAAAAGGTAATATATTAAAGATAATTTTTATTTGGGTCAATTGTTGAAAATAGTAACAACTTTATGTACTTTTACCATTTATAATAACATTATTTATTTTTTAATCATTAATTGCATCAAACTTTATATTAATTATCCTTTTAAGCAAAAAGTTGAAACTTTGTTGTCATAAATTATAAAAGAACACAACGTTTTATTAATGATACAAAATACAAAAGGTGATTCTATTATTATGAAAATATAAAAATTGATACTATTAATGATAAAAGATAAATAATGTAATTATAAATGATTAAAAAAATAAAAAAGTTGTTTCCATTGTAACAATTAACCCTTTTTATTTCAGGTAATAAACTATATTACATTTATAGAATGATAACGTACTTCAAATATATTTAAAAGGGTAACTTTGCTCTTTTCTTCATAAAAGGTGTAATTAATTTTATAAACTTTTCTATTAGTACGTTACCTTTTGGTGAGTGAAAATTTAGTTCCATTCTTAACCTGGAATAGAAAACGTCTCTAACCATATTAACTTTTTATATAATTATCCCTTTCTAAAATCATGTTCTTTGACCTAAAATGAATGCGGGAAGTTCAATTAAACTTGCCCGAATGCTATAGACCCATTGATAGAAGTAGTTGTATGGTCTCCCGAAACTCGATCAAGTTGTACAGTATCTACGACATAATATCCTGTGGCTGAGCTCCCATCACCATATTTTATAGAATAAGTACACTGCTTCCCAGCTTGACATGTACTAGTAGTGCCACTCAACGTAGATTGGCAAATGTCTTGATCACAAGTAACGATTTTTGAGCTGGAGGAAGCCTTCGGATCATACAGTGCAGTCTGGTGATAGTAATTAATGATATCAAATATAACATCAAAAATTTAGAACCAACGAAAAAAGGGGTTAGATCATACAATACCAACGTATTTTTCAAAGTGTACCGATATGATACATAAATTTTTTTTCTTACACATATGGTACATGTACCTTAGTTTTCTTCTCTCTCTCTCTCTCTCTCTCTCTCTCTCTCTCTCTCTCTCTCTATATATATATATATATATATATATATATATATATATATGTATGTATGTATGTATGTATGTATGTATGTATGTATGTATGTATGTATGTATGTATGTATGTATGTATGTATGTATGTTACATGTACCTTCAGTTTTTTTGTTCCAATGTGGTACATTTTTACAATCGTGCTCTATTCGTTTGAAAAATTAGATTCTATGTTACCATATTGAAATGTAAATGATTGTATGGTGTATCCCCATATGACTTTGGGTTATCCATAAGATAAAGACCATGTGACCACTTCTGCGGATGCCCAGGCCCAGGTGCAGATCTGTGTTCTTTACTTACCGAAAGAGACAAAGGAATGGGGCATAAAAGGTAAAGGTCCAGAGATCCTGTCGGGACTCATTTCTGATTTGGCTGGGAGCGCACAAGGGTCTCTTTCTATTGGTGCGGCTGAGGAAAATGGAGCGGGCCAGTCAAATACCCCTGTCAACCAATAGGATCCTCCATGGGGAGACCTTCTCATAGGGACAGATAAGTATAAATAGAAGCCTCACACCTAGCAAGCCGGGTAATGTCCAATCTCACTCTCACATAACCGCAGCTTTCTTCTTTTTCTCTTGTTCTAGACGCTGATAACCGCCTGAAAGCACCTGGAAGCCTTTATTCTATCTTGACCCCTTTTTTTATTGCTTTTCGACACACAAACAATTGGCGCCATCCATGGGAGACTTCAACGTGTGTCTACTCCTCTAGTTGGGTTCTCGGGGGAAATATCTTGGCCGTTGGGACAACTCAGCTTGCGGGTATCCTTGCGACAAGACCAGGTGGAAAGGGAAGAAAAAATAACTTTCCTGGTGGTACGTTCCAGGTTGTCATACAATGCGATACTTGGACGCCCATCGCTCGGGAAGTTGCAAGCAATTGTATCCACAGGCCATAGGATGGTGAAGTTTCCCACGCCTGAGGGAATAGCCACTATACTGACGGAGAAACTTGAACAGTTGGGGGAGTGTTCGCAGGTGCGGAAGGCAGAGATAACAGATGTAAGAGTTCAAAGTGGCTCGCTTGTCATAATCAAGGTGGTGGTCAATGCAGATTTCCCTGAGCAGCCAGTGTCAATAGGGGCTAACCTCTCCTAAACAATGAAGAGAGAGGTAGAAAGCTTTCTGAAGAATAACAAGGATGTATTCGTGAGGACCCCAAGCGACATGACGGGGTTTCCACGAAAGTTACAACTCGAGGGAGGAAGAATAATCCAAACGTCCCATTCATTGAACGTGTTATCCCAGGCGACGCCTGTTTGCCAGAAGAAGAGGTCCTTAGCACCAGAGCGGGACCAGGCGGTTTGTGAAGAGGTTGCTAAGCTTGTGCAAGCTGGAAACTTAAGAGAGGTCTGGGTGGCAAACCCATTCATGGTTCGCAAGGCGGATGACACCTGGAGAATGTGTATCAACTTCAAAGATCTTAACAAGGTGTGTCCAAAGGATTGTTACCCCCTGCCAGAGATAGACTGGAAGGTGAAATCCTTGGCGGGTTTCCCCCTCAAATGCTTTTTAGATGCATACAAGGGGTATCAACAAATAAAAATGGAAGAAGGTGATGAAGACAAGACCACATTCAACACAAGCCAAGGGATTTTCTATTACACTAAAATGCCCTTCGGCTTGAAGAACGCGGGTGCAACCTATAAGTGCCTGGTTGACCAAGTGTTTAAGTGTTAGATCGAAAGAAACCTGGAGGTATACGTAGATGACTTGGTCATAAAAAGCAAGACTGAAGAGTCTCTTCTTGTAGACATGGAGGAAATGTTCCAGATGTTGAGAAGGGTAAACATGAAGCTGAATCCCAAGAAATGTACCTTCAAAGTAGAAGAGGGCAATTTCTTGGGGCATTTCATCACCAGAGATGCCATCAGGACTAATTCAAAGAAGACTTTAGCCATAGCAGACCTGGAATCCCATTCTACTATTAAGGAGGTGCAAAGAGGCCGACAAGGCACTCAAAGGTACATGGGAAAAAAGTAATTTCAGGTAGACCAAAGAGGCCGACAAGGCCTCCAAGAGATGAAGACGATTATAACGGAACTCCCATAGATCACAGCTCCAATACCAGGTGAAATGTTGACGATGTATTTGGTAGCATCTGAAGAAACAATAAGTGTCGTTCTACTAGCCAAAAGGAGTAAGAAGCAGGTACCGATCTACTTGATCAGCAGGACGTTGCAAGGCCCTGAGCTCAATTACCCGCCACTTGAGAAATATTATTTAGCTTTCATCAATGCGGTCCGTAAGCTAAGACGTTATTTCCAGGCGCATCCGGTGGTGGTGCTAACGGATCAGCTAATCAGGAAAATCATTTTGAAGCCAGAAAACTCGGGGAGGCTTGCAAAGTGGGCAATAGAGCTGGGGGAGCATCACATCGAGTTCATGCCTAGGTCCTCTTATATGGGCCAAGTATTAGTAGATTTCTTGGAGGAAACAAATGTACTGCTACACACGGCAGTTTTAGCGAAAGGAACTGAGGCATGGAGCCTCTATACCGATGGGTCTTCAGGATCTGAGGGCTTTAGAGCTGAAAGAACATACGTACGACCTCCGATTCGACTTCAACACATCTAACAATGAGGCTGAGGTGCTGTTTGATTGCATAAGAGGTAAATTGTCTGATGTCTGATTCCACTTCTGATTGATGAGAGGTGGTCCAGATAAGAAACTGAGGTGTGATAAGAGAATTCAATAAGTCTGTTTGTTTTATAAATAATCTGATTCTGTTATTTTAATTAATTTTACATATCCAATCTCAATACCAAACAGATCTCATCGATTAAAGTCAAGTAACAATAATATCATTGAATCAAAGTGATTCAAGCAAACCTTTTAAAAAGATTCAAATAGCTTTAACAAGATTCAAGTAAGAAATAAATTCAAGTTTATAAGTTATAATCAAGTAACGTATGTGTATTCAATAAACATAAATAAATAACAATATCAAGTAACAATAATATCATTGAATCAAAGTCATTCATGTAAACATTTAAAAACATTCAAATACCTTAACAAGATTCAAGTAAGAAACGAATTCAAGTTTATAAGTTATAATCAACTAACATAAATGCATTCAAGAAACATATAACCAACATGCTTTCAAGAATCAAGTAACGATTCAAGTTTATAAGTCATAATCAAGTTTATAAGTTTAAGTCTCCAAATAACCAAAGTTTATAAGTTATATAGATTTGTTATTGAAAAATAATAAATTTTATTAAAAATTGTTGGAATATTTCTCGTTATAATATATGGGTAAGGGATAGGAATGGGGTGGGTAGGTTGAGGGTGGGGTGGGGTATGATAGAGGTAGAGTAAGGTAATAATGTAGGGGTAGGGTGGTGGTAAGGTAGGGTAGGGTAGAGGTGGGGTGGTGGTAAGGTAGGGTAGAGGTAGAGGTAGGATGGTGGAAAGGTAAGGTAGGGTAGGGGTAGGGTGGGTAGGTTGAGGGGTAAGGTTGGTGGGGTGGGTGGGTAGATATGAGGGGTAAGGGTAGGGTAGGGGTGGGTGGGTAAGTTTGATGGGTAGGGGTGGGGTGGGGTAGGTGGGTTGGGATAGGGGTGTGGGGTGGGTAGTTTTTGATGGGTAATGAATGGGGTGGGGTAGAGTGGGATAGGGTAAGTATGGGGTGGGGTGGGTAGGTTGTGGGGTAAGGTGGGTGGGGCTGGGTTGATTTGAGGGATAAGGGTAGGGGTGGGTGAGGTGGGTAGGTTTGAGGGGTAAGGGGTAGGGTGGGGGTTGGGGTGAGGTGGTATAAGTAGGTTAAGGGTAGTTGGGTTAGGCTGTGGTGAGGTGGTTAAGGGTAGGGTATGTTGAGGGTAGGGTGGGGTAGTAGGTTTAGGATAGGGTAGGGTGGGGTAGGGTATGGGGTTACGGTGGGGGAAGGAGAGGAGAGGGTGTATTTTATTTTGTGTCGTAAGTGATGATAAGAAACATATCAAAATCTGCTCCTGATAAGACATGATAAACGAATTTTGACTTTTATGTCTGATGCATATCAAACACACTTAGTTTCCTATTACCGACTAAGAAGTTACCTCTTATCAGTGCCTGATAAGTGCTATCAAACATCCCCTGAATATGAGGCTCTGCTAGCTGGTTTGCGCATAGGCATCTCTCTGGGGTAGACAACCTACATGTGTACGTGGACTCTCAACTGGTAGCTAACCAGGTCAACGGCTCCTTCGAGGCGAGAGACAAGGCAATGATAGACTACTTGGTCGAGGCAAAACGTTTAGTGGCCGGTTTCACCAGTTGCGAAATCTCTCAAATACCGAGGGGAAAAAACAAGAAAGTGGACGTGTTAAGTAAACTAGCCACCTTGACTTTTGCTCACCTAACGAAAGGGGTTCTCGTAGAAGTGTTGAAAGAGAGATCAGTTGCAGGTTGCAGCAGGTCGTGGAAATCCAAGAGGAAAATCCCACATGGATGACGCCCATTTATGAGTACCTATTGAGCGGGACACTTCCCGAAGATGAGAAAGAGGCGAGAAGGGTACGGGTCAAAGAACCTCGATTCACCATCAGAGATAACACCATGTATTGGAGATCATATCTGGGGTCGTGGTTTCAGTGATTATGACCAAACCAGGACACAAACATTATCAAATAGTCTCAAGAAGGATCGTGTGGCATTCACTCTGGTGCAAGGACAATCGTGGCTTGAATACTTCGAATGGGGTCCTGTTGTCCTTCAATGCACAAGGACGTGGTTGAAGAAATCAAGAAGTGTTCATATTGTCAAATACACGCCCCAATAGTAAGGCAACCACAACATGAAATGATCCCTATCACCTCATCATGGCCTTTCGCGAAATGGCAAATTGACATAGTAGGTCCTTTCCTTGAAGCAGCCGCGTTAAGTTCCTTCTCGTTTCAGTTGACTATTTTACGAAGTGGATAGAAGTGAAGCCTTTGGTAACTATATCAGGGAAACATGTTAGAAACTTTGTGTGAGATCACATTGTGTGTCATTTTGGCATCCCTCGAATCATGGTGAGCGACAATGGAAAACAGTTTGCTGAAGAACCTTTCAAGTCATGGTGCAAAGACCTAGAGTTAGAGCAACGTTTCACGTCGGTAGCACACCCCCAGGCCAATGGTCAGGCGGAAGTAGCCAATCGGGAAGTATTGAAAGGGTTATAGACCTGCCTGGGCAACTGTCGAACAGGGTGGGTCGAAGACCTGCCCAACGTCTTGTGGGGACTTTGAACCATGCCAAAGGTCAACACAGAAGAGACCCCTTTCAGTCTTGTCTACGGATCAGAAGCAGTGTTACCTGCCGAAATTGGTGTCCCTTCCCCAAGGGTGGTGTCGTTCACTGAGCAGGAAAACGAAAAGGAAATACATCTGGACCTGGATTTGCTAAAACGCACATAACTAGTCAAAATACGGGAAGCAGCAGTAAAAGCCAAGATGAAGATATACTATGATAGAAGGGTTAACAACACAATCCTCTTGCCAGGTGATCCCGTCCTACGCAACAACGAGGCGAGCAGGTCAGGTCCAATAGTTAAACTCTCAGCCAGGTGGGAAGGCCCGTATCGTGTGAAGCAAGTGTTGGGAGAAGGTTCCTACACACTGGAACGCGTAGATGGAATGAAGATCCCAAGAACATGGCACATCATGAACTTGAAAAAGTATTTCGTGTAGCCAAACATGCCTTTCATGTCTATTTGATGTCCTGTTATCACTTTCAATCAAGGCCTAGGGCCATTATGCAACTTAGCTTGCACATGCAAAAGAATCTTGTAACAGTGATGCTTGCCTTAGCAAAGTTATGAAATACAAATTCCTTTAATCATTATATGTATTATGATTGTGGATAATTTACATTAACACCATAGACGCTACAAATGCTCAAGGCTAAGAGGACGCCCAAAATAGCCAAAGTTTCAAGATACTTTAATTTCATGTGACAAATGTCATCCTAAGACGAAGAGTATTAAAAGGCATATGACTAAAAGTTAAATTACCATATACACAACCACGCCAGATAAAGCTATCATCTTGCAAGGGCCAGGGGTTGAATTATCGCCTCGTAGCACATAAAAGTTGAGTTATCGCCTTAAATAACTCAAAGGTTGAGCTATCGCCTTGCGCAATCTAAAGGTTGAGTTATCACCTTGCACAATCTAAAGGTTGAGTTATCACCTTACATAGTTTAAAGGTTGAGTTAGCACCTTACAAAACTTAGGGGTTGAACCGTCGCCTCATGAGATCCAAAGGTTGAACTATCACCCCACAACAATCTAAAGACCGAATTATCGCCTTACAAAATATGAAGGTCAGAATTACAACCATGTAAAATACAAAGCCTAATATATCGTCTCATAAATCATGCTGATGCTAAACTAAGCTTTAAATAAAAGACAACACATTCTTTAGCACGAAATAACTGGGAGGATACCACCTCACCCGCAACCTGGAGGTCGAAAATAGGACGGGCAAAACCGTCAACCAGCTTCGCAAGAGCCACAAATCAAAATGCAAAAAGGAGATACCAAGGAAAACATCAAGACATCAAAAGGTCGAACAAGTTGGCAATAATGTAAGGACCAGCACTGCAACAACAAGTATTGTTCAAAGATGGTACACACCATCATAATCCAACATAATGGGCACAAAACAAAGCACAAATCATAATGTTTGATAAAGTGACTTAGCAAGCAAAGAGAACAGAGACGTTACGCCTGGGTGGAGGTAGAAGTAGACCCATGACCGACCTCGGGGTCAACCAGGATAAGCGCCATACTATCTTCAAGGGAACGATTAGGGTGAGATTTGATATCTTCCACGTACTCGGGCATCGCGTTCACGGCAGCAAGGGCAAGGTCATGACGTTTAGCGTGAGCATCGGGATCATAGTCAGCCAACTTTTCTAATTTAACACCTGCAGCCAAGTGGGTAAGAACCTTCAAGAGACCCAAAGACGCCCATAGCGAACCGCAACCCGTTGGACTAGACCCCATGGTTTCAAAAATTGACGGCTGCGCAATAACTTACCAACTACATGAGGGATAACTTCAGAGACAAATCGCACCCTCTCCTCGGTTAAACGGCCAACGAACTCTACAGCCTCGTCTCGATCTTTCTTCAAATTTTGTTCTCGGCTGCCAAGTTAACTAACATGAAGACTCAACGTAACAAACTTTTTCATCTCCTCGACTAACACGCGGGTATCATCAACATGATCTTTTAACCCCTTCAGGAGGGTTTTCGTATCTTTGATAAAGGCAACACTCACCTTATCTTTCTCAAGAGCTTTTTGCAATTCCTCTTGCACCTTAATGACTCTATGCTCAGAAACGGTTAAACGTGCCTTCACCTCAGGGAGAAAAGTATTAAAATTCAAGACAACAGATGCTAAAGAATCGAAAACAAGGGCATTCGTGGAATGTTTCGCTATGTCGACATGGGCAGAAGGCATGCAGTGGTAAAGATAGTCCTTTTGAGCAGAGGCAGTTTCCAACAAATCTCCCCTTTTAACTTTCTAAGCGGGGACATAGGATTCCTCACGGTCATAGTTTCTTCGATCAGGATGAAAAGGGGCAAGGGTGATACCACTCCGACAGGCAAAGATGTAGGGGGAGGACCATATGGGGATTTCACAACAGCGACCCCTGAAATCGGATCAAAAGGTGGAGCAGGGGAATTAGAGAGGTCAACACCTTTTCCTTTTCCGGAAAGGCGCTTCACAGGTATTTTTATCTTCTAAGAAATAGGAGTGTGATCGTCGTCCAGGCTAGGTGCTTAAACAGACGGGGCCTCAGATTCGCTAGGAAGGGAAATACAAGCAGCTTTCCTTTTCAATCGAGTCCTCGAAGAAGGACAGGTTGTAGGATCTAAGGATGGTGGATCTGAAGTGGCAAGAGGGCTCTCACCCTTGCTAGAAGACGACCAGGCGGATAGGTGACCTAGAGGTGTCAATGACCCTTCTGGTACCATGCTCTCAGGTCTCAAACTTTCAACATCTGACCGATTAATAGTTGTTGTCTCTATTCCATCCATATCGTTTGAGGACAGGTACTTTAAAACGATCATCACTAGAAAAAGACGAAAAAATGGAAAGCAAGTTAGTAGCAGCCATGCGTCAGGACAACCCAACAAGGTAGTAAAGGAAGAGGAATGCTACCAAGTCCGCCTTTCAACATGACAGGTACAGAGACAGGGTCAACCCCAGATTGGCCAGAATAGGGTCAGGATAGGATCGAATCCTAAACGCTTGCCTAGCTAGTAGGCTAAGCAGACCAACATCCAAATCTCGGTCCTCGGGGGGCTTTGTTAAGACATGAGGGCAGGCTCCTAGTCTCCAAACAAGAGATTCTTGTGCTCTTCGAGAATAATGGTCATGTCAATCCAAAAGAAGGACCTCTCCACTCACGCAATCCCTGGGGAGGATCGGTGAACACTTCAGGAACGGAACCCCTCCTTCTCTCGAAGTTCAACCAATCTTTAAATAGGTGAGTTTGAAGAAATACCTAAAAAGAGGAACCGAGGGCATGCCACCTAGAGCTTTACATGCTACCTCAAACACGGTTATTCTCATAATGGCTAAGGCAGATACATGGCCGGGGTGGAGTTGGTAATGGAAAAGAATAGATTGGAAGAAAGGGGAAAAGGGTAACCTTAGATTACCTATGGAGAATTGTTTGGTATACAAGACAACTTTATCTGGAGGAGGATAGAGAGCAGTGGCTCTTCGATCAGGAAGTTGGGGATGATACTATCTAGAAACCCCATATTCACCCAAGAAACTTTTTAAACTCAGGCCTTGATAGGGTGCATACTACCTTATCGGCAGAAGGAGCTATCGACATTACTACAAGAAAGAAAATGGAAGAGAAAAATGAAAGGGCTAACCTGAAAAAGGGAAGACTATCGCGGGATAGGAAGACCATGGAAGACGCTTCAGAATGTATACACAGAGAAAGAAAAAAAGGAAATAAGGGACAATGAAGGAAGATAGATGGCCATTTTTTTGCCAAGATTCGGGATGCGGGAACGGTTGTGGACACGTGGCAACTAGAAAATCCCTACGCGTCCCTCTCTTCAACTGCCAGCTGATGTGACAGTGGCAGTACAATCACGCACATGTACTAATCCGAAGCATCATGACCTCTATTAAATGAACCTGACATCACCAGATGTGCCCGTCCCATCAGCTATCACAATCATAACAGTCATTTATCCAACGAACCAAGGTCTTATTGCCTCACCTAGTAGTCGCTAGGTGGTTTTCTTGCCTCGTCTAGCAGTCACTAGGCGCTAGGTGGTTTCTTCGCCTCGTCTAGTAGTCATAAGGCGCTAGGTGTCCTCCACACCTCGTCTAGCAGTCACTAGGCGCTAGGTGGTTTCCACACCTCGTCAAGTGGACGATAGGCGCCAGTCGATCCTATCGCCTTGTCTAAGTGGCCACTATGCGCCCCGTGGTTCGATCACTTCATTTAGTTCTCTCCAAGCGTTGGACGACTCATTCACCTGATAGGACCTTGTCTTGATAAGTTCAAGAAAATCACTACACCTTTTTACTTGAACTTGGGGGACTTGATTGTATGGGTCTATCCCCATAAGATTTTGGGTTATCCATAAGATAAAGCCCATGTGGCCCCTTCTACGGATGCCCAGGCCCAGGTGCAGATTCACATTCTTTACCTTACTGAAAGAGACAAAGGAAGGAGGCAAAAAAGGTAATGGTCCAGAGATCTTATAGGGGCTTAGGTCCAATTTGACTGGGAGCGCACAAGGGCCTCTATCTATTGGTGCGGTAGAGGAAAAGGGAGCGGGCTAGTCACATACTCCTATCAACCAATAGGATCCTCTCATGAGGAGACCTTCTCACAGGGACGGATAAGTATAAATAGATACCTCACACCTAGCGAGTCGGGTAATGTCCAATCTCACTCTCACATCCACAGTTGACTACTTTCAATGAATGCTGACTTAGGCATCGGAGTGTCAATACATGGCACCCCCTGCATTATCACTAACTGTAACTTTCTTAGTTTTCTCTTATTCTAGACGCAGATAACCGCCTGGAAAGAACCAAGAAGCCTTTATTCTGTCTTGACCCCTTTTTTATTG
This sequence comes from Centrapalus pauciflorus, assembly GCA_020465985.1. Lineage (NCBI taxonomy): Eukaryota > Viridiplantae > Streptophyta > Magnoliopsida > Asterales > Asteraceae > Centrapalus > Centrapalus pauciflorus. The sequence goes on from JAANYP010002570.1 coordinate 158,812, forward strand.
CTTGTCGACACACAAACAGTAAACTAAAGTATATGTATCATATGTGTAAAAAATACTTCACGTATCATATCGATACACTTTGAATTAGACATAAACAAATTAAATTTGATGTTGTGAAGTACATGGAAAAGTGAATAAATGAGGGTATTATAAGTAAGTGAAGGAACATACTCCATGGTGGCTTTTTCTAGGACATTTTTGGCATCCAACACAATTCACCCACAAAATATCGCTCCCTGTGTCAATCTGAACACGAAAATCCTTACGCGGAGTACCAATCTGAATCTTAGTGAAATACAACCTATATGAGAAACCATATAAGGAAACAAAATAATTAAACAAATTTTCTTGGTTCTATATTTATACAAGCATGTATTAAACTGAGGTAGAGTATCATATTAAATGAACATGTTCATTACGATTAAATATTAAAATCATGTATCTTTTAATATATATTTAAATATGTATTATTATTGAATCACTCACATCATTTACATGTCTATTGTGATAATATGTTTTATTTCATACTAGTAATACGCAAATGTTAAATGTGAAATACTAATGAACATGTGCATATTGCACGGTTGGATGAAATTAAACATTTAAATAATTTATCGTAATGAATATGAAAATAATGTGAACTAGTCAATCATAATACAATTTGAACATATGTATATTACAATTTTGCATGAAGTTTAACATTTTAGCGTAATGAACATGTTTATATAGTATAGTACTCTCGTACCCCAATCTAATATGATATTTCATGAAACTCAACCCTATATATATATATACACGCTGATGAACGTACTTGATTATATATATATATATATATATATATATATATATATATATATATATATATATATATATATATATATATAATCAAGTACGTTCATCAGCGTACCCATGAGATTCCAGCGTAGCCTGTTATAAATGATTATTCACATTTTTTTTGCATAGACATGTATATGACAACATTATAATACTTTTTTTATGAATAGGAGCAACATTATAGCTCTTGTGAACGGTAAAAAAAGATCATATGAATTGTGTGAATGATCATTCACCTGGATGACATTCACATCAATGTGTATGAACGTTCACATAATTTTTAAGGAAACGTAAAGTGTGAATGTATATGAAATTCATATATCATGTGTATAATGTTAATTTAAACATGGTGATGAGAACAAAAAATTTTAAAAAAAAAGTTTTTTAAGGTTGGGTACCTTTGAGTGCACTTGATTTCGAGATGTAATTTTCTAAACCTGAGTGTGTGTGTGTGTGTATGTGTATAATAATATGGGTTTTATGATATTTTTTTCCTTAAACGGGGAATCAGAGAACCATTTCAAGAATTCATTTTTTATTCAAGTATTTTTAATCTTAATTTATTTAAACATCTAATATTATTTTTTCTAAAAGTACATTTTTTTTGTTGATGCATAAAATACAAGATTTCGTTTATGCATAAACTATTTTCTTTCTGCACAAAATCTTATCGAGTTTATGCACAAATAACATTTCATATTTTATGCGTCAACAAAAAAACATTTTTTTAACAACAATGTATACTAATCAATAATCAAAAAATATAAAATAAAAATTTAAATTGGTTGTACACAAAAGTTAGTTTTACATTTGAACATATATATATATATATATATATATATATATATATATATATATATATATATATATATATATATATATATATATATATATATATATATACACACACACACACACACACACACATTTGGGTTCAAATGAGTACCACTAGTTTTGCGGAGTACCGGAGGTACCTCGCTTAAAATTATTTTTTTTTGAAATTTTTTTTCATAATCATGTTTAAATTAATAATATAAGACTACTTGGAAAAAATCACGCATAAACACACATATAACTATGTGAAACGTGCAAGTTCACATGAACTGCACTGTTGTGAACTTATGTTCACAGCTAAGCATGTTCACATTAATTTTTCCACGTTCACATGACTTTTAAGAGGCTACGAAGTGTGAATGCGTGTAATTCTTTTACAAATATGCTTATATTATTTGTATCTAAATGAATATGAAAAAAATTAAAAAAAAAAAAACTTTTTTTCGGAGCATGTTCACATCTTAAACCCGTGTGTTCACAGGTACTCACGGAACTCTGCATTTTTTAGGTACTCACACGAACCATATTCTATATATATATATATATATATATATATATATATATATATATATATATATATATATATATATATATATATATATATATATATATATATAGAGAGAGAGAGAGAGAGAGAGAGAGAATATCAGGTTCATCAGCGTACCTATAAGATTCCAGCGTACCCAGCGTACCCTAATGTGAATGATCATTCACATATATATTTTTTTGAATAGACATGTATAAGACAACATTATAAGACTTTTTTTCAAAAGGAGCAACATCATAAATCTTGTGAATGGTAAAAAAATATCATGTGAATGGTCATTCACACCATTCACATTGTGTGAAAAGATCATTCACATAGATGACCATTCACATAAATATGCATTGAGCATTCAATAAGTTTTAAGGACACAGAAAGTGTGAATGTATGTGAAATTCATATATAATGTGTATAACATTAGTTTAAACATGGTTATGAGAAAAAAAAATTTAAAAGTATTTTAAGGTTGGTACATTCGGGTGCACTTGATTTCAAGAGCTACTTTTTTGACTATATATATATATATATATATATATATATATATATATATATATATATATATATATATATATATATATATATATATATATATATATATATATAGTACACACACTACAAAGGAAATGTCATTTAGTGGCAAACGAAAAGTATCATTAAAAGTCAAAAAAATGTTACTATAGGTATCAAAAATTTTTACCCACAAAAAAAAGGTAGGTAAAATTGGAGTGGGTATATAGTGACTAAAAATGTATGTATGTATAGATCTCAAGTATTTTTATGACAGAATTTTGTGCCAATACTTTATAAAAGTGTAAGTAAAAGATTTTCTATGTCTACTCTTTTTCATAAGTGACACTAAAAATATAATACAGTGATACTTTTTTTATGTCACTAAAAGAGTGTCATTAAATGACACTTTGTTGTAGTGACATATATATATATATATATATATATATATATAATCAGGTTCATCAGCGTACCTATGAGATTCCTGCGTACCCAGCGTACCCTAATGTGGATGATCATTCACATATTTTTTTTTAATAGACATGTATAAGACAACATTATAAGACCTTTTTTTAAAATGAGCAACATCATAAATCTTGTGAATGGTAGAAAAAAATAATGAGAATGGTCATTCACACCATTCACATGGTGCGAAATGACCATTCACATGGCTTACCATTCACATAAATATGCATTGAGCATTCACATAAATTTTAAGGACACTGAAAATGTGATTGTATGTGAAATTCATATATCATGCGTATAACATTAAATTAAACATGGTTATGAGTAAAAAAAAAATAAATGTGTTTTTTAAGGTTGATACCTTCGGGTGCACTTGATTTCGAGAGATACTTATTTGAACCTGACTCTCTCTCTCTCTCTCTCTCTCTCTCTCTCTATATATATATATATATATATATATATATATATATATATATATATATATATATATATAATGTGTTTATGTGTACAATATGGTTCATGTGAGTACCTAAAAATGCGGAGTACTATTTGTATCTGTAAACACACGGGTCTCAAATGTGAACATGCTTCGAAGAAAGTTCTTTTTTTTTTTTAATTTTTTTCATATTCATTTAGATACAAATAATATAAGGCTTTTTGTAAAAAATTACATACATTCACACTTTCTAGCGTCTTAAAAAGTCACGTGAACGTGAAAACATTTATGTGAACATGTTTAGTGTGAACATACATTCACAACAATGCAGCTCACATAAACATTCACGTTTCACATAGTTCTAGTATGTGTTTATGTGTGATTTTTTACAAATAATATTATTAATTTAAACATTATTATAAAAAATTTCAAAGAAAATGATTTTAAGCGAGATACGTCCGGTACCGCACAAAATTAATGGTACTCACTTGAACCCAGATATTCACACACGTAGGTATGTATGTATGTATATGTGTATGTGTATTTGTATATGTATATGTATATGTATATAGATGTACATGTACATATGCATCTACACAAACACACACACACACACAGATATATATATATATATATATATATATATATATATAATCAGGTTCATCAGCGTACCTATAAGATTCCAGCGTACCCAGCATACCCTAATGTGAATGATTATTCACATATTTTTTTTTTGAATAGACATGTATAAGACAATATGATAAGACTTTTTTTCAAAAGAAGCAACATTATAAATCTTATGAATTGTGAAAAAAGATCATGTGAATGGTCATTCACATGGTGTGAAATGACCATTCACATAAATATGCATTGAGCATTCACATAATTTTAAAGGACACAGAAAGTGTGAATGTATGTGAAATCATATATCATGCGTATAACATTAAATTAAACATGATTATGAGAAAAAAAAATTTAAAATTTTTTTTTAAAGGTTGGTACCTTCAGGTGCACTTGATTTCGAGAGATACTCTTTTGAACCTGACTCTTTCTCTCTCTCTCTCTCTCTCTCTCTCTATATATATATATATATATATATATATATATATATATATATATATATATATATATATATATATATATATATATATATATATATATATAGATTTGGGTTCAAATGAGTACCACTAGTTTTGCGGAGTACCGGAGGTACCTCGCTTAAAACCATTTTTTTTGAAATTTTTTTTCATAATCATGTTTAAATTAATAATATAAGACTACTTGCAAAAAATCACACCTAAACACACACTATAACTATGTGAAACGTGCAAGTTCACATGAACTGCACTGTTGTGAATGTATATTCACAGCTAAGCATGTTCACATGAATTTTTTCACGTTCACATGACTTTTAAGACGCTAGAAAGTGTGAATGTGTGTAATTCTTTTACGAATAGACTTATATTATTTGTATCTAAATTAATATGAAAAAAAAATTAAAAAAAAAACTTTTTTTCGGAGCATGTTCACATCTAAAACCCGTGTGTTCACAGGTACTCACGGTACTCTGCATTTTTTAGGTACTCACACGAACCATATTCTATATATATATATATATATATATATATATATATATATATATATATATATATATATATATATATATATATATATATATATATATATATATATATATATATATATAGTTATTTATTTTTTATGGTTTTCAGAAATTTACCTATCTGTTTTCCCAAACGTCGTTTACCTTTTAAAAACAAGTTATAATAGGGAATTTAACTTGCGGACATTTTTGATAAAATATGAAAGATAAGGATAAACACACTTTAAAAAAAGGAAAATAACATGTATGCTTTTGTCATAATAAGCATTTTCTTTCATATCGTTAATCCTATCAACTTTTGTATTCTTATAATTAATAGCTTTTATATATATATATATATATATATATATATATATATATATATATATATATATATATATATATATATATATATATATATATATATATATATATATATATATATATAGAGTCAAGTTCAAATAATTACCTCTTGAAATCAAGTGCACCTAAATGTACCGACCTTAAAAGACTTTTTAAAATTTTTTTTTTCACATAACAATGTTTAATTTAATGTTATACACAGGATATATGAATTTCACATACATTCACACTTTCTGTGTCCTTAAAAATTATGTGAATGCTGAATGCATATTTATATGAATGGTCATTTCACACCATTCATTCATAAGATTTTTTTAACTATTCACAAGATTTATGGTGTTACTTCGTTTGAAAAAAAGTCTTATAAAGTTGCTTTATACATGTCTATTAAAAAAATATATGTGAATGATCATTCACATTAGGGTACGTTATATATATATATATATATATATATATATATATATATATATATATATATATATATATATATATATATATATATATATATATATATATATATATATATATATATATATATATATATATGTATATATATATATATATATATATATATGGACACACATACACACACATATGTGTGTGTTACTAATAACATCAACTTTTATATATTTTTTATTTTTATAACATCAACTTTTTAACGTTTAACAATAAACGATAAAAAATATAAAAGTTGATACTATTAATAATATTTATCATTAAATAAAAAAATTATTATTTTAATCGATTCCCATGTTTACAAATTATAAACTCTATAATTAATATCAGGCTGCATGTGGTATAGTGATATATAAAAAGGACAAATTGCTTGAAGTTCACAATTTTTAGGGTAAATTACAAATTTGGATCCTGTTGTTTATTATAAACTATGGACTAGGTTCTTCGACTTTGAAAATTACACTGACAATACTTGTGATTGAAGTTTTGTTACGGATATGATCTTTTGACCATTTAAAATGACCATTTTACCCTTATTAGTTTAATAATTAATATTAATGTTGTTTTTATTATTATTTCTATTACTATAAAATAATAAATAATTCAAAATAAGTTTGAAAATCGGTAAAGTAATTTAGTGTTTAACACATGAAAATAAATAATAAAACATTTTTAAAGACATACGAATAATAATTATTATTAATTAAAAACTAAAAAAATAACGTTTTGAGTTTAGATTTTTATAAAATAAAATGTAAACCTTTTGTAAATAATAAAATAAATTATTATTATTATGTATTTATTTTTATCCTTTTTACGTCAAATAACTATTAATAAGGATTAAAACATCTATAAAAACATATAAGTTGTTATTTTATCATTTTGATCATTACAAACTTAAAACAAGATAGTCTTTTAACTCTAGGTATCCGTATTGATTTTCTGTTGGAAAAATTAAACATTTTCATGAATAAGAAAACAAAAAAATATAAACATTTTGACGAACAACAAATAAATTTGAAGTTTTTGATAGTTTTCTATAACTTTTCAAAAAACATTTAAAAAAATAAAATTTTAAAACTTTTAAACTTTTCAAAACAATTAAAGTTTTTCAAATTGTTTTAAGTTTTAAAAAAAATTTTCAAAATGTTTAAATATAAAAATGTATTAAAATGTCTATTAAAAGTGTTAAAAAGTTGTTTATGTAAATATTTTTAAAAATGTCAAAAAAAAAATTCTAATACTTTTTGACTATTTTTAGATTTATTTTTTTTTATTTAAAAAAGGTTTACTTTTTATTAAAGTAAAAAATATAAACTCAAAATGTTATTTTTTAGTTTTTAATTAATAATAATTATTATGAATTTGTCTTTATTGATATTTTATTATTCAAAATTATGTCTTTTATATTAAATTAATTTTACTGGTATTTATATTTTTTAGATTAGTCTATTATTTAATAATAATAGAAATATCAATAAAAACAACACTAATAATTATTATTAAACAAGTAAGGGTAAATTGATCATTTTATATGGTCAAAAGACCATATCTATAACAAAACTTCAACTATAAGGACTTTCATTGCAATTTTTAAAGTTAAAGGATTTAAACCATAATTTTTAATAAACCACAAAGACGAAAGTTGTAATTTACCCCAATTTTTATATTAATGTGACAAACAGTACTAGTGATGTGATCAAAAGCAATGAATTAAATTTATTATAAATGTCATTGAAATTATAATTTCTAGCGTCACTTATAAGTTTCGGCAGTGATCATGTAATGAAAATACCTACCAATAAAATTTATTTAGGGATAATTACAAAAATAACCAAAAAACCAACCCATTTCTTAAGTTTTACAAAAAAAAAAAAAGTCAAATTACCAAAATAGCCAACGTTTTCATTACCACATTTACGTGACGATCAATATTTACGTTACTTGTATTTTTTACTATATCTATAATGCATTTCGTTACAAAATGTCAATTATCACGTAAAGTAACATTACTTTACGTTACCATATCTCATTGTATTCATTCTCAAGATACATGCAATGATTACTTTTTGTAACGTAAAGTGAGGTTACTTTACGTGATAATTCACCTTTTGTAACGAATTGAATAATTAAAATAATAAAAAGTACAAGTATCGTAAATATTGGTCGTCACGTAAATATGACAACGAAAATGTTGAGTATTTTGGTAATGTGACATTTTTTGGTAAAACTTGAAAAACAGTTGGTTTTTTTTTACTATTTTTTTAATTATCCCTAAAAGTTTTCATATTGTAAAAAAAAAAAATTTAATTGTCTACAAAAATAATGCATCATTTATAAGAAAGTTTTGATATTTAATACCCTTGATAGTTAAAATGGAAATAACACGAAAAGTTTGTTGTTATTACAAACAATTTTCCTATAAAAACCATATAATCAACTCGGCTATCATGATGCTATATTCAACCCTTGCAAGCCTTTACGTTTTTCGTTGTTCCGATAAAAAATAACATAGACAACGACGATCAATGATCGAAGAAACTTATTCCCTAATCGATTCATAAACGGCTTACAAACATGGACAGATTGTTTTTAAGGGAGGTGACTGTGATTTGTACACAACAAATTTATCTAAAATGACAAATTTATCATTACATTTTAGAGGTACAAAACAAATAAGATAAAAATATGATTAGGGATAAAATAATCATTTTAATTAAAATTGTTGTGTATGACAAAAATTTGTTATCTAAAAATCTTCTCCATTTTTTAAGTTACAAAGGGATTGTGGCTAGGGGTGTTAAAAATCGAATATCCGAATTTAAGATATCCAAAATTTCGGATAATGATTTTTGCTATCCGAATCTGAAATTTCAGATCTGAAAATTGGATATTCGGAATTTCGGATTCGTCCGAATATCCGAGAATTCATATTTTTTTAGTTTTTTTTAAATTAAATCATATGTTTATATAATTAAAATACAAACTCATATATCACAAAATAAATGTATCCGAAATTATTTTACTCAAAACGACTAAATAAAGATTATAAAATATAAAAAATATTAGTTAATAAATCTATAAATCTATAATACCAAGATAACACTAAAAAATATTCATTAGAATAAAAATAAACACTTGATCCGTAGGAGCATGGGGGCGGTATATACTTTTGACTAATAGAAAGCATCTCTCTTCTATCCATATTGGCCGAACCCGTCAAAAAACAAAAATATAAATAGATAAAGTTTTTATTGCAAGGAGAGTTGTGTCGGAGACATCTTTATCTGAGGAGGGGGCTTCGTCGTCCGACTCCTCATATATGATATTATGTATATAACCAATACTAAGATATATAAAATATCAAAATGTAACGTTGGAGAACTTAATTTATAACATTTTGGTCCTCCTACAAACATAAAATTCAAAGTAGAACTATTTCGGCTCTCGATACTGACAAACTTTTCAAGTTTGGTCAATGTTTAGAGAGAGAGAGAGAGAGAGAGAGAGAGAGAGAGAGAGAGAAGAGAGAGAGAGAGAGAGAGAGAGAGAGAGAAGAGCAGAGAGAGAGAGAGAGAGAGAGAGAGAGAGAGAGAGAGAGAGAGAGGAACTAACGATGCTGAGGTGGGATTGCTGTCACCGCCGACGGGGAGATGTACAGCCGAAAGTATCCTCTGATGACGATCGGAATCATGAGCTTTGTATTCAGTCAAAGACTTCTTTTTGCCTGCAAACTTATGTTGAACATGGAACACTACATTTGTTGATGCCAACAAACATAATTGATCAAGAAGAAAAAGTATCCCAATACCCAAAACAAAAAATCCTCTTTTATTAAGACCCATCTCCCACTATTCAATTCAAAACTAATTTTCCTAGAAAGGGTCTCAAAAACTCAAAAAGTGAGGGAAAAAGAATTGTTATATGCGTATACACACTTTCTTAAGCTCAAGTATTCTTTCATGTTTTTTAAATAATATAATTATAATTACTTAGGAGTGAAGGATAGAGTAATGACAAGAGTACTAACTAACTACAAATGGGCCAAAGCTCGATGATACCAATTAATTAATTCAGCTCTGGACCTAAACAAATAAATTATCATTAGTGTGGTGACTAATTTCTGTGCCCTAAATTCTTTGTTGAAATGATGATATAAATAAGCAATGTACTTATAAGTTTGGTATTCTAGTTTTTTTTTGTCTGTTATAATAATTATTATTTTTTTTACAGTGATTCGTTTTAGTTGTTACACACACAAAAGAACTAGTAAAGATGCACTACAAAAAGTTTAATTATTAAAAGCATCATTACAAAAATCTAAAATAAGAAAATGGATGTATTACAAAAACTTTTAATCACGAAAATATATCATTAAAAAATTTTTAATGCCTCAAATAGAGACAAAAAAACTAGAATACATACCGGACCATATTTGAACATATCTATTTTATGACATTATCCTTTTTTGTTTGTTTTGTGGTCTTTTTCTAGTTAAACTAGTTTATAACCCACGTATTACGTGGATACTTTTAATTTAATTTATTTATATAAAATGTATATAAGTAAAAATCAAAACATACAAAAATAATAATTGTGTTTATTTTTATTATGATTTATAGATTAAAAAATAGAGTATATTTAACTTTTTTTAATAATATTAAATTGTATTTATCTTTTATTTTTTATAAGTTGTAATTACTTTTTTGGTGAACGTAGAGGTGACACATGACATTTGATGTTTCCCTTTATTATACATAATAATAATAATAATTTCCACAACTAACTCAAATTTTTACATTTTAGAATTATGATTATTATGGATAATAATGATAGATATTTATTTAAGGTAAACATTAATTTTAAATGTTACAAAATCTAATTTATTACTAATTAATTAATGAAAAAAAACTAAAGTCAAAATTTAATGTAATTAAGTTAAGGTGTTAAATTTGGAAAAAAGATGTTGAAAAATAAAATTTTCTTGTAATGTAGAAGTGACATATGACATGAATTGTTTTGTTTTATTATAATATATAGGTTAATCAAACCATGTATTACATGAGTTGATTTAGAAAATACATATCTTTTTAATATTTTAATATATTATTATAAAATTTATATATAATTAAAATAAAAAAATTGAAAGCTAGTTAAATTAAAGATAAAAAACTTAGTTGTTTGATATTAAATAAAAAATATTATTATATTGTATTATTAAAAACAAATAATATGTGTTTGCAAAAAAATATTTCTTTTAATTTTTATTAACTTCAAATATGAAATATCAATGTAAGAAACAAAAAACTTCAATTATGTGAATGTGTATATATTTTGAAAATGATAAAATATAAAAATGGAATATCTGAAAATCAACAATCAAAATTTATCATATTCACAATTGAAGTTTTATCAATTAAATTTTAAAATCTTGTTAGCAAAATAATTAACAAAAATTTTTAACTTTATTTACTACACTTCTACATTTAAATCCAAATTACATATGAATTTAACTATGATCATTAAGGATAATAATGACACATATTTATTTTAGGTAAATAGTAATTTAATATTAATTTATTAATAAAAAAATTAAAATCAAAATTTAATGTATTTAAGTTAAGGTAGTAAATTTGAAAAATGAATTTAAAAAATGACATAAGTATAATTATAGATTTTAGTTAAAGGTATAAGAGACATTTCATAAATAATTATGAGTTGTCATTAATCTGGATCATTGATTTCTTTCCATCCAATGGTCCAAAAACTCCATTTGGTTTTCTTATTTTATATAGTATAGATAGTGCATGTTTGAACGGAATCAAAAGATTTAAATCATTTAGATTTACAACTTTTTTGCAATCTTATGCTACATAAAATAAGATTTGGCATAGAAAAATTAAGGGGAAAAAACAAAAATTAAGGGAAAAAAAGAATGAAAACTCATCCTATTTGTAAGTACTTTGTTCTTTTCCTTTTCACAAGTAATGCAAAGAATGACATGGACATTATTCATTTTATTTTAGGATTTATTATGAAAAAAACAATCATGTTTTCATGTTTTTGCGTTTTCGTCTCTTTATGTTATTTTTTTTCCATAAAAGTCCTCAAGTTATTTTTTTCTTTTTGGTTTAGTGAAGTTTGGACATTAAAACCCGGTTTTTCAGTTTTTTTAAAACCCGGTTCACAAATTATAATCGGGGTCTAATGTCCAATTTTTTATGGAAAAAAATAACATGGAGGGACGAAAACGCAAAAAACATGAAAACATGTTGGTTTTTCATAATAAACCCTTTAATTTATTAACAATTAGGTCTTGTGAGTGATATAAAAAAAACTCATAAACTCATTTGATTCTATTATTTTGATTCCGTTTTAAGTATCAGTCTTCCATCTTCCATGTAATAAGTCTCACACTCTCACTCACACTAAGAGATGCTTGATTCGTGGAATAAAATTTTAATGTATTGAAATTTATTCTATAATATATATTTCTTCATTGGTTGAGATGTGTAATGAAGTTTAAGACTAGCTAAGGCCTAAGAGTATAAGTTGTGTTAAATGTTAGGAATTTAAATTCATCTATAAATACCTAGCAATGGTAGATTCCTTCAACCATAGATTTTGATGGAGTTTAAATACATTTTGGTTTTTTTTTGGTAATCTAAATTTCAAAATACGCTAAAAACAAATCTTTTCTTATATTGAATTTAGAGGATTGGACGATAGTTGCTCTTACAATTTATACATGAATTGAAGTTGTAATTGATTCATTTTAAAGATGAGAAGTTTTAGAGTTCCTTACAATAGTAAAGTAAATCTTGTGTTTTTATGTAATTATAGTTATAACAATTAATACTTCTTTAAAATTTAGAAAATACATTAAAATAAATATGAACTAATTAAAATATATACATATTTAAAGATAATTTATAAGAGTAAATTATAGAATTTGTCCATGTGGTTAAACGTTCGATTAACTTTTAAAGTTGCATAAATGGTTACTAACTTAACGATTTACTTTTGTACGGGATCGCTCATACGTTAGTCAACCATTAAACTTTTTAAAATGACGTTTTTACCCTTTTGAGTTTGGTTGCTCAAGCTTGCAATTAATTACGTATATAGTCATTGATGATAATTTAATAACTTTTGTTTTCTATTAATTTTTCTTTATTATTCCGTTATATTTTTATTATCATTATTAATTGTTAACTTATTATATTAATAAGTTTTTATTAATCTTAAGTATATAAATCGTTTAATTTTAATTATATAAATCGTTTATATATATGTGTGTATTTTATATATTAAGAACACTTTTCAATTGAAAAAATTGATTTGTTATTCTGATGATGATGATGATGATGGTTGTTGTTTTAAACGAGTTATTGAACACCCGCGTGTTGCTGCGGGATCTAAAATATTAATTATAAAAATAAATAAAAAAGAAAATAAAAAAATATTTTTCAAACAATTCAAACAACGAAACACAACTGAACCAACATCGAATAATAAAATTGGAAAGCCGTATAGATTCAAGAAGCAAGACAAATGATACTGGTAGTCGATTCTTATCATTGGTTTTCTAGATTTTGCAACGCTAAAATTACAAACAATGTCGTATTAAATCGGATCGGAACCAGAATTAATTAATCAAAAATTCATAACCATAATTTGAAAATTTGACATTGATTAGGTTGGTTGTCAATTTAATTTATTGGTTTTACGAACAAATCAATTCAATTTATAACGGTAATGTCTTTAATACATCGATTAGTGTTTGCAACGTTATAATAGTAATGTTCAATGCTATACATGATCGTATTTAATAAAAAAATCTAAATTTTAAATAGTTACATTTTAATTATAAAACAATTTCATTAGAATTTTGTATTGTGCATCTGAATAATAAAGTTTTTTTTATATAATTAAACATAACATAATAGTTTCAAAAGACAACTACAAACATATGTATAATTAAAATCATAATTTTAAGTATGTAAGAAAATGTTGTAATAATAATTGTTAAAAGAGAATTAAATGAAAATTTATCAAGGGCTAAATAAAAGATGACACTAAGATGAGGGTGTATTATGAAAATTTAAAATTAAAATTTTAGAAAAAAAAGAAAAGAGAAAAAAAATTTCATTGGTCGAGACCATTACGTAATTTTATATATATATATATATATATATATATATATATATATATATATATATATATATATATATATATATATATATATATATATATATATATATATATATATATAATTTGATTTCACCACATATTAATGTTAAATGTAAAAACTTATTTGATTTTCAATTAATATCAATGTGTTTTTTATTTATATTGTAAGATTTGTGATTGGTATCGATTTCAACGATTTTGGGTATCTTCGATAAAAAAAGATAAGTGTTTTTTTTAATCCTATTAGATTTGTAAATGAGTATCGATTTTACAAGATTTGTGATTGGTTTCTAAATGATTTGTAATTGGTTTTGATCTTATTGTAATCTGGCCCTCAGTGTCAAGATTCATGGGTTTTCGATGGAGTTCTGACACATCATTCTTTTCATTCGGAAAATTGAAATCCCAATTGATTATAATTTTTCCCTAACAAAAAATTAAAAATCTGATTGGTTCATCATTTTTGAATTTATGGTGTTTGCTAGGGTAAGTAATAACAAACCGGGAAAACAATATAAACAAAAAACAAACAAACTGGGGAACCGAAAAATCAAACCAGCCCGGTTTATAAAATTAAATTAAATTTTAAAATACAAGTTTACATGTACCTAGGGGTGTAAATGAGTCGAGCTACTCGAGCTCGACTCGTTAAAAGCTCGAGTTAAACGAGCTCGAGCCTCAATTCGACCTCATTTAATAGACGAGCTCGAGCCCGAGTTTCACATATCGAGCTCGCGAGCCTAAACGAGACTATATACAAATATATTTTTAAATTAATATATATAATATATAGATTAAATAAATAAAAATAAAAAGTTATATATATAATATATAAAATATTATATAAATATTAATTAAAAAATTAAAATATATAATAAACGAGTCAAGCTCGAGCCGAGCCCGGGCTTGGATAACTATTCACGAGCCGAGTTTGAGCTTTACATATAGAGCTCAAAACTAGTCGAGCTCGAGCCTGAGCCTGAGTCTGAGCCTGGTACTTTTAAACGAGCCGAGCTTGAGCTTAAACGAGCTCGGCTCGTTTACACCTCTACATGCACCGATAGGGCTATTAAAATCCACCACTGTCATGACGTCACCACTGCACTGCCTGTCTCTCACTCTCCAGGTTTGTTTTTGTGTAATCTCTCTTCTCTGTCTACTCATGTTTGTTGGTATATTGTAATCAACAACTCCATTTCAAATGGAAACAAGTCTATAATAGTTTTATTCTTATACTATTATAGCGATTCCCAAAAATTTTAAAACTTATTTGGGTATAAACCCAAACTAGATTCTTGAATTAACTTCATGCTTACCTTGCTAAGAGTTCAAACTCAACTTGTGAAATTACAAGATTTATAACTTGACATTAACAAGAAATAAAGATGTTGTTAGATTGATGAGAAGTTATAGATTTTGTATAAATGATTTCATGATTTGTTAGGAAGCAGAATACATACACATTGCTCAATTATTAAGTTATGTTATTTTATCAAAGTAAGCCCAATTTTAACAAAAAAAGAAAAGAATTTAAAGATTTTCCGGATTTGAACAAAAAAGATGAATCACATGTAAAAACCCAAAAAACCTATGGGGAAACCGAAAATCCGATGATGTAAACCAGAAATCTGAAAACTTAACCCAAAAAACCAAAACTGAACGGTTCCTTTGTTTCAATAACCAAAAATTCTGATTTGATCTTAATTATAATAAAAGTTCAAAAACCCAAAATTCTGAACGGTTCCTTTGTTTCAAATTTTATTATATATTGGTATGTATATAACTAAATAAAAGTTTAAAACCCAAAATTAAGAAAAAAAATCTAGATTTATTAAACACTTTAAGGGCTTGTTTGTCTTTGGGTTGCACACCTTTTTAGGCCTCACGTCTGCAACCGGGAGGCAAATCCCGTGAATATCGTTTGTTTTCAGAAAGACCGAAGACGTTTTCAGACCTTCTAATTGCTTTCTGATGAGTCTATATTTTATATGGTTTCAGAGTCGTTATGTTGGTTTTTTCATGTTTGATTAATTTAGTCGCGCAATTGATTATGTCTATGTGATCATTGCATGAAATTATAGTGAGTATTACTTATGCCGTGGTGATCTCGTGAATGGTTATTCGTCTCTTGATTGTTTAACTACAACGTTAGTTATTTTGCCATTAATTTTAGTCACAAAGTGATAGTAAATCAGTACTCTAAAAAAATCATTCAAATCCACAAATTCACAATTTAATTGCTTTCAATAAACTTATAAGGCTAATAACCTAATCATAATTACGACCACACTCCCTGTGGATTCGACCTTACTTCTCTAGCTAAATAGTGGATCTAAGGACTAAATCAGCGGGTCACAACGACGGCCCGTCAGGCTTTTGGCGCCGTTGCCGGGGAGTATAACGGTAGTTAAGGTTTAAAGTTAGTCTGTTGCATTAGTTTTAAGTTATTAAGTTTAAGTTCCTTTCTTTGGTTATTTTTAGTCTTTATTTTATTATTAAATAAAAATCAAATAAAAAAATTTAAAAATTCAAATAGGTTATTGTAGTCCTCTACTTTACTACCAAAAATATAATTAGTTTAATTAAGTATTTTAATTTTAGTAGTATTTTATTTAGTGTATACACACACGTCGATCGGCTAAAGGATTGCCGCTACAATTCGAGCCTGAAATCAAAAAAGTAGCGAGATCGAACTGAAAGACTGTCAGGATTCAAAATCAACAATTAATCACGGAGCGTTTAAACGCACAAGAGGAAGAAATTTCTGATTTAGAAATTCCCAATTTAGAGCTTCCTGATTTAGAAAGCCCTCCGATTTCGCCGCGAAATCGTGATCAAGAAGAACCCAAACGCATAGCTGTTAGAATGGGTGATCAACCGAGGCGCACGGTTGAGTCGCATTACCGCCCAGGTGATGTGCCCGACCTGTCTCCAATCCGTTATCCCGAAAACGAGAACGAACCCGAAGTTCGTCCTCAGTTATTCCAAATTCTTCTGATCTTTCGAGGGATGCCAAACGAGGAACTCTACAAACATCTAGCTGAGTTCACAGCTATTTGTAAAGCCAACCATGTTCGAGGTATAACCACCGACGGTTTAAAACTTCGATTATTTCCTTTCTCATTAAAAGAGAATGCGAAGAATTGGTTCGTATCCTTACCAACCAATAGCATCACAACATGTGATCAAATGAAACGAGAATTTCTTGATGAATATTACCCCATTAGTAAAACAACTGAGAAAAGAAAGGAAGTCACCGGATTTAAACAAAAACTGGGCGAACAATTCTATGAAGCGTTCGATCGGATGAACGAATTATTGAGAACTTGTCCACACCACGAGGTACCAAAATGGATGCTTATCAAAACATTCTTTGATGGTGTGAGTCAAGAAAGTCGTAATATGATTATAGCTGCCACAGGAGGCACATTTTTAGGTAAATAAGACGATGAAGCTTGGGAGTTGCTTAGTCAATGTAACATCCGGAACAAATCCAGGTAAACAAACTATGACCTAATCAGTATTTAATAGCCAATTATAACCTAATCAATGGTCATTAGCAATTAATCAAAGTGATTAACAATGTTCATAAGGAAATTCAACTCAATTAGAATCAAATTCATCGGTGCGATGAATCAGAAAATCAATTAATCCGATCGATTTACGATACAAAGGATTAATTCAACTAAGTACATAATTAATTATCATTAGTGACACTAATCATTTATTAATACACTTACTTAACATTAATTATGCAAGACTAAAACAATTCATTAAACAAATGCATTCAAAAGTGTTTATGAATTTACATAAAAAGAGAAATACAAGAATACATTCTAAATACATTTAAAAAAAATGAAAATACAAGATAATATCTTCAAAAATCTACCCATAGGTAGTACTTTTAAAGAGTGTGACTTTTTTTTTTTAAAACAACCTTACACTATCACCATCAAATCCTCATTCATCATACCCTTTCATTTCATCCAAATCCTTACTCAACCTCCACTTTGAAAGACCAAATTTTCTCTATAAATAGGGAGCTCACTTCCATTCATTTTCACACCTCCAAAACACAGGAAAACACTCTCATTTCACTCAAAAAAATCGGTCAATGTGTCAACCAAAGCCAAAAGTTTGCAACTTTTGTTCTTTCAAGTGTTCTTCAAGTTTATTTCAAGTGTTCTTGGTGAAATCCTTGAAGATCCATCTTTCTACTCATTTGCATTCTTATATTTCATCAAAGTAAGTAAATACTAACTCATAACATCTCATATTAATGTTTATATAAATCTTGCATAATATATATAATCACCAACAACAACAAGTTTCATAAAAACTCAAGTTTATAAATCACTAGTTTTGTTTTTAAGTTGTTTTCTTCAAATGTGTTTATAAATATATAAACACATCATGTAAGTGTAAATATTATGAAAACAAGTTATATAAATATGTTTTATAACCTTTTATACAAGTAGTTTTTACATAAACAACAAGAATCACAAGTTGTTTTAAGTTTATGAAATACGAAATTTCGGCAGAAATGTTGTGTCAACTTTGAAAAATCATAACTAATTCATAACTTAACGAAATGAGTTGATTCTTGTCTCAAAAGTTATATCTATGTCTTAACTAAAAATATGGAGGTTTTCATAATTTATTTTGGAGTTTAGAACCCCTAGATATTATTTGGAAACCCGAAAGTTTGACAGCTCAAAAATGGCCAACATAGGGTTTTTAACGAACTTTTTCCCTAACCTAAACATCTCGAAAAATGGCCGTTTTGAATTTAAAAACTCTTTGTATATAGTAGTTTAATGTCCAAGAAAACCAAAGCCTAAATCGTTTTGGAGCTTGGTCAAAAACAACCTCAAAGTAGGCCGAAAAACCTTTAAAAAGCTGGAAAATTATATATATATATATATATATATATATATATATATATATATATATATATATATATATATATATATATATATATATATATAAACTTGACGTTTTAAGTGGGTTTTATTTATAAACTTGTAATGTTGGGTGATTTAAAAAATAACCACATTTATACATGCATATTATCATAAATGGGAGTTATTATATCCCTTATTATCATTTAGGACTCGGTTAAACACATCCGATTTCATCACCCATCAAACAACGCAAACTTGCATTTTTGCGCGTATTTTGCCATCACAAGCTCGGTGAGTTTTCATAGCCCCTATTTTCTTGGGGTGGAAATACATGAACTGTTTTCATATGAACATCAAAACTGTTTATTTCTTATATGTATTACATGTGTGGATCCATCAGCCCTCAAATCATGAACCGTTAATTGCATTTATTTGTAAGCGCGAATATATTGTGGATAGATCTATCGGGAGTCATGTCCCCCATTCGGGTTAGTTCTGCTCGGCTAACAGCGGGTGCATATATATTCAACACACGGTATTACGTATGGGAATACTGCACAGGGCAAACTCATTTAATTAAGCTTCGGTTGCATGATGGTTTATGTAATACATACACGGAATTTATGCTTTATAAATTCAACTCATCTGATAATGTCTATACAACTGGTCTTTTCGCGTAAACCTATGAGCTCACCAACAATTTGTTGACGTATTTTAGCATGTATTTTCAGGTGATTAAGGCATGCGCATTTATCGGAAGCATTCCAAGGCTTCCGTTCATTTTGGAGTCGCATCATTTTCAAACTCGGAGATTTATTTGCATCTTTCTTGATAAACTAAATTGTGTATTTAAATCTTGGTATTTTAAGAACTACTTACGCTGTATTTTGGTTATGTAAAACAATATGTATATTTGAAGTCAAATCAATGTATTTTTGAAAACGTCAATATAGTGGTCGTTCGTTATGATTATGGTTACGCTTCCGCGACGTCACGCTTCGTTGCCAACCGGGCTAACGAGGTATGACAGATTGGTATCAGAGCCACAGTTATAGCGAACTAGGTTGCATTAGTACCCTAGACTATAACTTTTACAAAAACTAAATTTTCTTATTTCAATAACTGTGAACATATGGACCCTAATGACAGAAACATGTCAAACAATACGGTCGTTATCCTCTTTGACTCCGAGGATGAATACTCACCCATGGGACAAGGAAACCAAGGTGACACTGAGATGTACCTTGGATCGGAGACCCACCCAGACCCAATTAATGACGAGGTAGAGGACTCGTCAGAACAAGAGGAGGACAACTGTGACCCTGCAGCATAAATTGCTCCACCATCACCACCACGTATTCCATCCTACACCCTATTCAGAAGCCATCCCGATGAACCATTGAGGAAGTTCACCCCTAGGAAAAGGGTGTGACTAGCACAACGGGAGTCTATCCCGGTACCTGCCCATCAGCAAAGCCCGCTACAGTAACGACGGGAAAACATAAGACAGTGGGGATGGATGCCTCACATTCTCCAAGAATGGAGAAACAAGGAAGGTATCCCAAGCCAGTTAGGAACACCATCTTCTTTTCTAGTACCGACACTTACCGAGGAACCTTCGCAAAGAACGGTGCCTCTATTGGTGGCAAGGGCCGCCAGACACGACCTTCAATTTCGACAAATCCACCAGGAGGTCGGTGAGATCTCTGCAAGGATTAAGCAGGAGAGAATACGAACCACCAATATACCTTGGGCCAACCAGAATACCCAGGCGATTCAACAAGACGGAATTGACGAATTGTGACAGCGCCTAGCAGAGCACAAAGCCCGCAATGCAGAACTAACCCAACGACTTAACGCTCTGGAGTACCAGAAAACCCCCGAGGCATCTCATACTTAGTACCCTTCTACCATTTTATAGTATTTCTCTAGGTTTTACTATCGGATATATGTTTAGGCTTGAAAATTTATCGGAAAAATCCCGACCATCTCATGTACAAAGATTAGGTATCAAGAACTTTAATGAAAAATTAAGTTTTAACTACAACTCTGTGTATGAGGAGATAAAGCTATGACTATCTGCCTAAGAAATTTCAAACCCATAGACTTATCCTCTTACCCAATTAGATACCACTTATGCATTTATACTATTTGATATCGGTGCTGGTAGGAGATTTATATCAATTAAGTTCAGTAAGTAGATAAATTTCATTCTTACACCATTAAGTCCCACTTATGCTGTTGAGGTTGATGACAGTAAGACGCTTAAAAACAAATAATATAATATGAGGATGCTCCTTAGAAGTAGTAGGTCGACTCTTTGAAATAGACGTGGTGCCCGTCAAACTGGGGAGTTTTGACGTGGTTATAGGCATGGATTGGTTATCGAAAAACCATGCAGAAATCGTGTGCAACAAGAAGACGGTTCACATACCCTTAGCCAATAAGAAGGTCCTTACTGTTCAAGGCAAAACAAGAAATACCAAAGTAAGCATCATCCCTAGCATTAGGACCCTGAAGTGTTGACAGAGAGGGAGCCAAAGGAAAAGCGGCTAGAAAATATTCTTATTATTTATGGTAAAGTTTTTCCAGAACACATCCCTGAGCTCCCACCATCGGGGCAAGTCGAATTCAAAATCGGCCTTGTGTTAGGTGCTGCACCAGTGGCTCGAGCACCATACCGATTAGCCCATAAGTTATGTAGAAGTTGTCCAAACCAGCTGCAGGAGCTCTTAGATAAAGGGTTTGACAAACCAAGTTCCTCACTTTGGGGAGCTCCAGTTTTGTTCATAAAGAAGAAGGATAGAACCATCAGAATGTGCATCAATTACCAAGAGCTAAATAAACTAAAGGAACCGATACCCGCTCACAAGGATCAATGACTTATTTGACCAAACTTCAAGAATTAAGCTTCTATTCGAAGATCGACCTAAGGTCTAGTTATCATCAGGTTAGAGTTCACAAGAAAGATATTCCAAAGACAGCCTTCAGATTCCGTTTCGGTCATCATAAATTCCTATTAATGCCGTTTGGATTAACTAGTGCCCCAACGTACTCATGGACCTCATCGGGTGTGCAAACCTTATCTAGACAAATTCGTGATTGTATTCATGAATGACTTTTTAATCTACTCACGAAACAAGGAGGAGCACGAGCAAACATTTATGGCTGATTCTAGAGTTGTTGAAGAAAGAACAGCTATATGCCAAGCTTTCTAAGTTTGACTTTTGGCAAAGATAGGTAAGATTTATCGGTCACGTGATCAATAGTAAAGGGATCCAAGTCGACCCCGCAAAGATAGAGGTTATCAGGAATTGGTCAACTCTTAGAACTCCCATAGAGATACGACAGTCCTTAAGACATGCCACTTATTATAGGCAATTATCAAAAATTTCTCAAAGATCACCGAAGCTCTAACAAAACTGACCCGAAAAGACATTAAGTATGATTGGGGAGAGGATCAGGAGACATCATATCAGTTATTAAAGCACAATCTGTGCATCGCGCTTATTTTATCCAAGAGAAGCAAGAAATTTGTAGATTACTGTGACGCTTCACACAATGGGTTGATATAGAAAGATAGGGTCATAGCGTATACTTTATGAAAACTTAGGGTTCACTAGGTGAATTACATAACTCATGATCTAGATCTTGGAGCAGTATTCTTTATCTTTAAGACTTGGAGACATTAGTTGTACGGTACAAAGTGTACTGTATTCACAGACCATAAGAGCCTCCAACACATCTTGAACCAAAAAGAGTCGGATATGAAGTAGTGCCATTGGATGGAGCTAATAAGTAATTGCAACTGCGAAATTCGTTATCACCTAAGGAAAACTAATGTGGTTGCAGACGCTCAGAGCCGAAAGGAACGAGCTAAGCCGTTAAGAGTACAAGCCCTAGTTATTAGCCTTCAACCAAACCTTCCTTCCTTAGTTCATGGTGCACAAGTAGAAGTTGTTAAGGAGGAAAATATGAAAAAAGCCCTGCACGGAATGGATAAATAGTTTGGGATAAGGGTTAATGGAAATTGATACTTCATGAATAGAGTCTGGTTACCTTGTTTTTGATAGAATAAGAAAACTGGTTACGGATGACGGACACAAATCAAGATATGTCATTCACCCCGGATCCGATAAAATGTATCATGACCTAAAGGAGATATACGGGTGGCCTATTATGAAGGATGACATTGCCACATATGTCAACAAATTCCTAACATGCTCCAAAGTTAAGACAAACATTAGAAACAATTTGAGTAATAGTCGACCGCCTAACAAAATCTGCGCATTCCTACCAATCAAGGAGAACAACAGGATGAATAAGCTAGTCCAAACGTACCTCAAGGAATTCGTGTCCCGACACGGAGTGCGTATTATAATCATTTCGGATACGGATAGCAGATCTAGATGTAGGTTTTTGGCAATTATTACAGCAAGCTTTGGATACAAACTTGGACATAAGTACCACATATCACCCTCAGACCGATGGTCAGAATAATAGAACGATCCAAACCCTAGAACATACATTAAGAGCCTATGTAATGGATACTCAATTGCCTTAGTGGAATTATCATACTACAATAGCTATGACTCGAGTATTAAAGCTGCTCCGTTTGAGGCCCTCTACGGGTGGAAGTGTCGATCACCGATTTATTGGGAAGAAGTAGGAGATAGCCAAATCACTGGCGCTGAGATCATTCACGAAACTACCGAAAAGATAGTACAGATGCGGAATTGACTAAAAGTTGGCCGCGATTGTCAGAAAGTTATGCAGATGTAGGGAGAAAATCCCTTGAGTTCTAATTGGGGGAACGAGTACCGATGAAAGTCTCGCCATGGAAGAGCGTGATATGATTAGGAAATCAAGGATAACTGAATCCTCGTTACATTGGACAATTCAAGGTCTTAAAAGGAATTTGACTAGTAGCTTATTGTTTAGAGCTACCACCAGAGCTTAGCAGCATGCACAATACCTTCCACGTATCGAATCTGAAGAAGCGTTTGTTAGAGGAAACACCTGTTACCCCTTGGAAGAAATACAACTAACTGATAAACTTCGCTTCATCAAAAAGCTGGTAGAAATCATGGACCGTGAGGTCAAAGGATTGAAGCACAGTCGTATACCCATCCTTAAGGTCAGATGGAATTCTAGACATGGACCAGAATTCACTTCGGTATGCACATGTCATTTTTAACCAAAGATACCCTCACCTAATCTTAAGTAACCAGACCCCTGAGGAAACAAAATAAAATTTCGGGACGAAATTCCCTTAACAGGGGGAGACTGTAACATCTGAAACAAATCCAGGTAAACAAACTATGACCTAATCAGTATTTAATAGCCAATTATAACCTAATCAATGGTCATTAGCAATTAATCAAAGTGATTAACAATGTTCATAAGAAAATTAAACTCAATTAGAATCAAATTCATCGGTGCGATGAATCGGAAAATCAATTAATCCGATCGATTTACGATACAAAGGATTAATTCAACTAAGTACATAATTAAATTATGATTAGTGACACTAATCATTCATTAATACACTTACTTAACATTAATTATGCAAGACTAAAACAATTCATTAAACAAATGCATTCAAAAGTATTTATGAATTTACATAAAATGAGAAATACAAGAATACATTTAAAAAAAATAAAAATACAAGATAATATCTTCAAAAATCTGCCCATAGGTAGTACTTTTATATATTTTGACTTTTTTTTATTAAAACAACCATACACTATCACCATCAAATCCTCATTCATCATACCCTTTCATTTCATCCAAATCCTTACTCAACCTCCACTTTGAAAGACCAAATTTTCTCTATAAATAGGGAGCTCACTTCCATTCATTTTCACACCTCCAAAACACAAGAAAAAAATTCTCATTTCACTCAAAAAAATCGGCCAAGGTGTCAACCAAAGCCAAAAGTTTGCAACTTTTGTTCTTTCAAGTGTTCTTCAAGTTTATTTCAAGTGTTCTTGTTGAAATCCTTGAAGATCCATCCTTCTACTCATTTGCATTCTTATATTTCATCAAAGTAAGTAAATACTAACTCATAACATCTCATATTAATGTTTATATAAGTCTTGCATAATATATATAATCACCAACAACAACAACTTTCATAAAAACTCAAGTTTATAAATCACTAGTTTTGTTTTTAAGTTGTTTTCTTCAAATGTGTTTATAAATATATAAAAACATCATGTAAGTGTAAATATTATGAAAACAAGTTATATAAATGTGTTTAATAACCTTTTATACAAGTAGCATAGGTCTTAAAGTCCAAGCTGGTTCTGAAAATAGCATAGGAGTTCAAGTTATCGGCATAGATAATGCCTGGAAACGTGAGGTCAAAAGTGAGATTTCAGAATTAGGAAAGAAAATGGATCAATTGATGAAGGGTCTTTCAAACCCTAGTGCATCAATTAACTGTGTTACATGCGGAGATCCATCGCATCATTCCGACGCATGTCCTTAAGTGCAATCCATTGAGGAATTTACTAATGAAGTTTACGGATTCAGAGCTATCGAGAGAGGGATAATCCATTTTCAGAAACGTACAATCCGGGGTGGAGAAAGTATCCTATTTTTCGATGGAAAAATGATCACCCTACCGATCATCAATCCAAACCAAGATATGAACCACCAAAGAGAGAATATCAATATGGTTCAGCTTCAACAGCCAAGGATGAGCAATATTATAAGTAAAATCATCGTGATCAACCACAATTCCAAGTGGAAACAAATATGACTTCTGCGCAATTTGCAGAATTTGCAGAATTTATGAAACAGCAAGCAGCTGTCAGTTTTAAGACCATGGAGATGTTAACTTGCCAGATGGGTCAGATAGCTGAATCGCTTACTAGGCGTGAGGTAGGGAAGCTTCCTAGCAATACTGTTCCCAATCCTTCGCATGCTCATCATCATAACCACATTAAGGAGTGGAAGAGAGGTAGATAACAAAATTGAGATGCCTAAAGAAAAAGAGGCAGAAGAAGATACCGACACTGAAGTCGTGTATGAGGAGAAAGAGGATCTAAAGAAGAAGGTGGTCCCTAATAAGGTTTCTTTTAAAGAGCCAATTAGAGCAGATATTCCTACGCTCAAAGTTGGGGAGACGGATAAGAGTTAGAACACTTCAATTCCTCCTCCTTATCCTGCTGCTTTAGAAAATCCAAAATCTTCTTCATATGAAAAAAGAGGCCCACAACCAGAGGATCTTTAGGACTTATTCAATCAAGTTAAGATCAATATTCCTCTAATAAAGGCCATTTAACAGGTTCCATCTTATGCTAAATTTTTGAAAGATCTCTGTACTCAGAAAAGAAAGTACAAGGTCTCGCTCCCAAAGCAAATCAATCTAATGAACAATTAAGTGCAATAGTTTCTAGTTGTCTACCTCCTAAGCTGAAAGATCCTGGATCACCATTAATTCCAATGACAATAGGCAATGTGCAGATTAAGAAGGCATTGCTTGATCTTGGACCTAGTGTTAATATTTTACCTGGAAACTTTTTTGACAAATGGTTGGACACTGGAATTCTATATCCTATATCTGATAGTAAGTGGGTAAGTCCAAACCAAACTGTAACAAAATCAGGAATTACAGTAATTAACACTGAAAAAGGAAAGAAGATAACTACTCGCCCTGTAACTGGGTGGAGAGTTTGTATCGATTACAGAAAAACTTAATGCTGCTACTTCTAAGGATCATTTTCCGCTACCATTTATAGATCAAATAGTGGAAAAATTAGCAGGACATAAGTTTTACTGTTTTCTCGATGGATATTCTGGTTATAATCAAATCCCAATCCATCCTGAGGATCAAGAGAAAACTACATTTACTTGTCCCTATGGCACCTTTGCCTACCGAAAGATGCCATTTGGACTTTTTAATGCACCCGTCACATTTCAGCGTTGTATGATGGCTATCTTTTCAGATATGGTGGGTGGTTCTCTTGAAATATTTATGGATGATTTCTCCATATTCGATAAAACATTCGAAGATTGTCTGGGACATTTAGAAAAGGTCCTATGCACTGAAACCAACTTAGTGTTAAGTTGGGAGAAAAGTTATTTTATGGTAAAAGAATGGGTAGTCCTAGGTCACATTGTGTCCGAGAGAGGAATGGAGGTAGATAAAGCAAAAGTTCAATTAATTTCCTCACTTTCACCCCTACCAACGTTTGAGGTATAAGATCATTCTTAGGCCACGCTGGTTTTTTACGGCGATTCATTAAAGATTTCAGTGAGATCTCAAGGCCGTTATGCAATCTTCTTTCAAAAGATATTTAATTTTGATGATGCTTGTGTGAAAGCATTTGAGAATCTTAAATCAGAATTAACCGAAGCGCCAATTCTGCAATCTCCGGATTGGTCTCAACCGTTTGAGATCATGTGCGATGTGAGTGAGTATGCAGTTGATGCTGTTTTAGGACAAAGATTTTAGAAAAAGTCAGTGGTCATTTACTACGCAAGTAAAACCTTTAATGAGGCACAAATCAATTACACCACTACAGAGAAAGAGTTCTTAGCCGTAGTGTTTGCCCTAGATAAATTCAGATCCTATATTTGGGGGAAAAAGTAATTGTGTACTCAAATCACAGTGCTTTAAGACATTTATTGGCAAAGAAGGATCCTCGATTGATTCGGTGGATCCTTCTATTACAAGAATTCGACCTAGAAATTAAAGATAAAAAAGGCACAAAAAATGTTGTTGCCGATCATTTATCAAGGCTTCACTTAATCCCAACAAACTCAACTGATCAAATCAGGGAATGAACAATTATTAGTTTTATCTAAAATTCCCTAGTTTGTGAATTTAGTTAACTATTTCGTAACAGGAAGATTGCCTAAGCACTGGAACTCACAACAGAGAAAATATTTATATGCTCAAGCAAGGCAATACATTTGGGATGAGCCTGATCTGTTTAAAATCGGAGCAGATCAAATTATAAGATGATGTGTACCTAACTCGGAACACGAATATATTCTTAAACACTACCATGCATATGCATGCGGTGGCCATTTCAGCGCAAAGAAAACTGGCCACCGGATATTGCAGTGTGGGTTTTTCTGGCCCATGATATTTAAGGATGCCTACGAGTTTGTTAAAGGGTGCACAAGATGCCAGCAAACTAGTGGCATCGCAAAAAGAGATGAAATTCCTATGATCTCAATATTAATTGTCGAAATATTTGATGTATGAGGCATTGATTTTATGGGACCGTTCCCTAAATCATTTGGATATGAATACATCTTAGTTGCAGTAGATTATGTTTCCAAATGGGTGGAAGCAGAAGCTACACGCACTAATGACAACCGGTTTATGTGCAAAGTTGTTAAAAGAAATATTTTAGCACGACACGGTATTCCAAGGGCTATCATCAGTGACGGAGGGTCACATTTTAATAATCAGCATTTTGCTAAACTCCTTAAACATTATGGAGTTAACCATAGAATAACAACGCCTTATCATCCGCAAACAAGCGGACAAGTTGAGATCTCTAATCGAGAGATCAAGAGAATTCTCGAGAAAACTGTCAGACCTGATCGTAAAGATTGGTCATAAAAATTAGAGGATGCTATGTGGGCATACAGAACCGCCTTTAAAACACCAATCAGTATGTCCCCATATAGACTTGTTTATGGTAAGCTTTGCCATCTCCCAGTGGAAATAGAACATCGAGCTCTATGGGCAATCAAAAACACTAATTTTAAGTTACATGATGCCGGTGTTGATAGGAAATTTCAATTAAATGAACTGGAAAAAATTCATAGAGAATCCTATGGAAGCACAAGAATTTATAAAGAGAAAACTAAAGTTTTCCACGACAGAATGATTAAAAAATAAAGTATTTACCAAAGGAAATAAAGTTTGGTTATTTAACGCAAGACTTAGATTATTTCCCGGTAAATCTAAAAGTAAATGGACAAGTCCATATATTGTAACGAATACCTACCCACACGGTGTGGTACAAATACATGACCTAAAAGGTGGTGAGCCATTTAAAGTAAACGAAAATAGACTTAAAATTATATGTTCAATGGGCCACCAATGATATGTTAGTATCTGAACTCATCATATTACAATATCCTAAAGTTAATTAATTAGTTATCTGGCTGAAGACGTAAAACTTAGCGCTTTCTGGGAGGCAACCCAGAATATTTTGTTTATCTGAATTTAATTGTTTTTAAGTGTGTTTATTTTCTTATTGTGTTACTTGTGTGTACCCATTTAAGTTGGAGAGGATTGTCCTCCTGAACTTAGTTGTGTTTAGAAATTAGGTTTAAAATAAAAAAAAAAAAAATAAACCCCGCATCAGAAAAATAAAAAATTTAAGCATGTAACAGAATTATTTAAACCTGATAATACGAGTGTAAGTTGGGGAGAATACCCGTAAAAATTAAAAATATTTAAGAATTAGGGTTTCAAGACCAATGCGTGGCCCAGATGACAAATCCAAAGGCCCGGGCGCAGGCCTGCGCTTGCCCTGTGGCCCGACGCGCTTAAAATCTTATAAAAATAGTACTGATCGTCCCCATAACTCCAAAACCCTAATTCCAGTTCTAGAGCGGATTTCGATTTCTAAGCCTAAAAACCTTCATAAATTCATCTTTTTCACGTCAAATCTTCAATCCGACGTTAGTTCTTCTTATTTATTAGCAAGGTATACTCCCTATAACCCTTTAACTTCATTCTATAGTAGTTTTATATAGTTTTATCATGCATGCATGGGTTGAGGTTTTTGGGAGTTACATGGTTTTTATTTGAAAATGGATTATTAATAATTTTCAAATATTCTAATTAATATAAATTAATTTTTGCAAAACTTATGTAAAAAATTATGGCTTTTTCCGTATTTGATATATTTTGAAACTTTTTGTCGTAAAATGTTATATTTTTATTGATAAATTATTTATTAAAGTTCATGCATTTGATAGGGTTAGATTGGGCTTACATTTTTGGTGAGACTTAGGATTAGTTTGTCTATTATTGAAAAAGGGTGTATAAAATTTTCATGCATCATTTACTTAAAAACCCCAGTCTTATAATCCTTTGTCTTTGCATCATTTTTAGATGTCAACACAGTTTCACGCAAACGGTAACTGTCCCATAACTTCCCAAAAACCTAGGATGAGAACCCACGACCCTAGGAATGTCCGCTTTGAAAAACCACTCAATGCGTAGTTCTCTGAAATTCCCCCGAATACCAATAATGGTAAACCCCCTAGGTTTCTCATAG
This sequence comes from Centrapalus pauciflorus, assembly GCA_020465985.1. Classification (NCBI taxonomy): domain Eukaryota; kingdom Viridiplantae; phylum Streptophyta; class Magnoliopsida; order Asterales; family Asteraceae; genus Centrapalus; species Centrapalus pauciflorus. Next base: position 189,209 of record JAANYP010002570.1, read on the forward strand.
AGCGTACCCTAAAAGAGTCTGATTTTGATGAGTTGAGATCATTGAGTCATTTGAGCGTCTAGGATGGGCTAGGGCTCATGTGGGAATTACCATATATCCATACTAGTTTAATTCAACAGTGGTTCGCCACGATGCGTAGGATTGAAAAATCTGAGGACCATGACTTCGAACTAGTCGGGATGGTGGGAAATAAAGAGGTTTAATTTCTAGAGAAAAATTGTATGATGAGTTTTTAATTGACACTAAAACACATCGTCCTAAGGAGTTCTGGACATTGTCTAATACCCAAGGGGATAAAATGCTTAAGGTTAAAAAATGGACTAATCAATGGGATCAAATGATAGCAACTGTTTTTGGAATTCCGATTAGAACTGCCCAGACTTACACCGCCTTCAATAGAGGTGATTTATGCCCATTAGCCAAAGTTATGTGGAAGTTTGTTGTCTTAAACATACTTCCGCGTCATCAAGACACCACATATGTGAGACCACAAGAACTTCTCTTAGTGCACGCATTGATGACTAGATACACGACCATATCTTTAGGGTGCATTATTATGCAAAATTTGTGGGAATGCCATGTCTTAGGTCAAGGGATAAATTACCCTCATTGTAGAATGTTGACTGAATTATTCGTGATAGAAAAGGCTGTGTCCGAGGAGTTACCCATAGGATCCTTAACCCGAATACCACATGGTTTACAAGGTTTACCATGGTAGGGCTAGTTTTTAGCATACTGAGAAAGGTTTCCAAATTCGTTGTCCAAAATCTGCTAAAGTGACCCAAATCCCTTTCAAAGCCCCTGAACCCGTACCTGAAGGACAGAGTAATAAAGGAAAAACCAGAATGGAAGTTGATGAAGAAGACTAGAGGCCATGGAAGAGGGTCGAGACCGTTGGTATCGTTTGGGATCAAGTGCACAAGCTGAAGAAGGTAGTTGGAGACTTAGTAAACACGAATAATATATTGCTTAAAGAGATCCAAATGCTTCAGGAAAATCAATAGAAGAATGATCAACTGGTTCACACACATTCCGACTGGGTCACCAATCTTCAGATCACTGTCGGCGAATTGGAAAAGATTGTCGCACCTCCGGCTGAATGTTGAGTTTATTATTATTTGAATATTATAGTTTAATTATGCGTGCTAAAGAAATTTATTGGTTTGAATTGTTTCTGATGTGGTGTTCTGGTTGTTTGGTTTGGTTATTTTTATTTTATTAAGTTGATATTATAAAAGTTGAATTTTATTTTGTTTATCATTTGTTGTTTAATTTTAATTGTTATGAACCGATCCATCTCTCTATGATTTTAACCGATAAATTAATTCTGATGTGACGAGGACATCACAAAAGTCTAAGTTGGGGAGGGTATGTTATAACGATAAGATTAATTAATTATATTAGCCCTTGTAAAAATTTTAGACTACATTCTATATCAAAAATTAGAGAGATTTACAGCCCCGCGTACCAAAACAGTAAAAAAAATGAAATTTTAGCAGAGTTGGGGGGGGGGGGCGCAGGTCTGCGCTGGCCCTGCGTCCAATCGAGCTTAAAACCAGATTTGAGCCTCACTTTTCATTTCTACAAACCCTAGAACATTAGTCTACGCTTGGGTGTGCGGCTCCTTCGAAAAAACATCATTTTTGTGCCCAAGATTTGCAAATTTAAGCTTCAGAACACCAAGGTTAGTGTTTTTATTGAGTAATTGCAACTTATTTCATAATTTCTGAGCAAAAATGAAAGCTTGAGCTTCATGGTCATCCATGGAGTTTTCATGGTAATTTTGACTTTTTAGAGTCAAAGTATGTGAAATTGCATGAATTTGATGATAACCTTGATGTATGTTTTATGAGATATGTGTTTATTTGTTAAGTTTGTTAATTTGTCATGGTTAATTTTAAGAAATTAATTTGGATTTATAAAGTTGGTTGCCTAAATGTGCATATATTCTTAAACTTATAAAACTTGGGTGATTAGCTTAAAATAAATCCTATGTGCTAAATGGTTTTTATTGAAAACATGATATGTGTTTAAAATAATGACAAATTATAGACTATATATAGGATGCAAAATTAGAGCGTAAAAGAGTATATATATAAATGCATCTTTTAAGTGAGCGTAATTGTGCAAATTGCAATTATAGGTTACATTATTTAATTTATCTCATACATATTGTGGTTGGTTGGCACAAATTGTAGATGTCAAGGAGAACGAGACAAAGGACCCAAAATGTTAATGTTCCGATAGATTGGTCTCCGAACCTCTTATTATCCAACACCCCGAACACATCTATTTTTGTATAAAAAAATATTCCAATAAGGTGTTAGCTGAAAAGAGGGTTAAGAGGAGCGATTTTGAGGATTATGGGATCCCATACCTATTTGACTATTTGGGGTGGGAAAGTGTGCTTAAGTTGGGCGGCCACGATATCTATCAGGCCGATGTAGTTGAGTGGATGTCTACCCTACGGAGGGAGACAGGTCGTCAACCGAACGACTTTAGGTTGATAGGTACCGTCCATGGTAGGGACGTGGCGATGGATGCGCAAATCCTTTGCCAATTATTTAATATAGATATGGGGGTAGGCTACGTAGGGTCTAACCAGCAGGGGTACGAGTATAGGAATGAGGCCCAGTTGGCCTTCACTGACATGACTTGGTCAGGGGAGTGGGCAGAGCAGGTGAGTAGAGTTTTTATTCCATCCATTTTGGAATCCGAGTCCGCCACTTCCTATAGCCGCAAGGCTTTGTCTCCGAAGTGTAAGGTGCTTCACAAGATTATTGTGAAAAACATCTTGCCTCGTGATAGTGACCTGACTAAGGTCAGACATAGGGATATCACGGTCCTTCACGCCCTTCTTAAGGGTAAGCCCAGACTGTCCTTTGCGTGGACAATTATGAATGATTTATGGGCTATGTACGATACGAGAGAGATGACGATCATTCCCAATGCTTGGTTGATCTCCAAGTTCCTCGAGAGGACGGGCTCACTTTCGCCCGATTCCATGCTATCCCCCATTTCGGCGACGTTCATTACGGCTGCCATGCTCCCTACCTTGATTTTTAGGGAAGTTGACAAAGGGTGAGAGATATTCGACAAAGAGACAAATGAGTCGTATATCGGGGACTACACTAAGGATGAGAGGAGAGAGAGAGAGAGAGAGAGAGAGAGAGAGAGAGAGAGGAGAAGGCCGCCAATGAAGCGGGAGTTCGGCATGTTGAGCCAAACCTAGGGGCATGTACCTCTCGCAGTCGAGGTAACGACGGTTTTGACTTTGACCGCATGATGAGGCAGATAGAAGATATAACAGTGGGTCAGGGTGAGTTCCGAGAAGATGTGACCCAGAGATTAGATGAGATGAATGGGAGTATGACCCATATTTATGATAGGGTTGATCACTTAACGAGTCGAGTGGATCAGTTGCAGGACGGGCAGAGAGCCCTGGCATACCAAAATGCCTATTACCAGCACCATGACTGGGCATATTGGGAGGGAGTCCGACATCACGAGGACTCTGTAGCTGGTATGCCATATCAGTCTTATGAGGATTACACGATGCCCGATTACCAGGCCTATAACCCTGCCGTAGATACTTATCAGCGCTATCCGGCGCATGGCAGGCAGGACCTCCCAGACCCGATGCCTCCTCACTTGGTTCCGCCGACTGCATAGTTCACCACCGGCCAGAACCCGTATACCGACTTCTTCAACAGCGTCTTCAGTCCCCCTCCGCCGCCTCCTTCATTTGATTGATCGGGTACTATCTTTCCTTATTCTTTACTTTTCTGTCTTTTATTTTATTTTATTTATGTTATGCATTTAATTTCTTTATCGTAATTTTCATTTATTTCTAGTTCTTAGCCGAGTGCTTTTTAGAGTTTATAATGTTTATATAGTCTGTCATTTCTTCCCCATTTGAGTATTGTTTGCCGATCAGGCTGTGGAACATGATGGATAAATAGAAATTACATGTACAAGGGAATTGGCTAGTGTTGACAGAATATTTTATAATTAAGAAAAGAGTCGTAGTAATAATTAAAACTTTTTCCATGTAAATTGAATTCAAGTACGTTAAAATTTATTTGGGCTTAAATATAAGTAATGTGTCAAAAGATTTTGGAAACCCATGTAATAAGGAGGAGAACTTAATCATGTTTTAGCCTCAAATTAAGTTAATTGTAGTCTAGATGGTTCAGGAAACTAAGTCCGTTGGGGTATCATTCATGCCTAATCCCCTAAAACCATTTGGTTTGGGAGCGGTTGACCGAAATCTCGTTACATTGACCATCTAGCTAATTTAGTTTGAAAAGAAATAGATAGAAGCATGGTGTTAAAAAGAAAGAAAAATTGGTCGTAAACATTCAAAGAGGAAAAGATGGTCGAAAGACCCACATGTTTTAAGTATTGTAACCTTGAGCTAAAAGGGTATTTCCAAGAGTGAGATACATTATATAAATTCTAAGGGAAGAACATTTTAATTGAAAACGTCTTCAATTTACATGTTAAGAATTTTAATGCATTAGTGCGAAGGCTAGCTTAACATAAAATTCCTAGAGTCACTGCTAATACATGTTCGTTACATAGTTAGTTCTGATTCCAAAAGCTTGTTCGGGGACGACCAAGAGTTAAGTTGGGAAGATTTGATGAGTCTATATTTTATATAGTTTCAGAGTCGCTTTATGATCATTTTAGCACCGATACTTCGTAAAATCCATATTATAACTCCAAGTTTGTGTTTCAGGGCCAAGATATTAAAAAGAAGCAATTCGAGAGAATTCAGAGCAAATCGAGCCGAAGGGGGCGCAGGCCTGCGCCATCCTGCGCTACACAAAGAGTCTCAACTGTCCAGATACGTTCCAGCGCATGCCAGCTAAACCCTAGCCGCATCCGGGCGCGGGGGGGGGGGGGGGGGGGGCGCAGGCCTGCGGTAGAGCGGCGCAAAAACGCGTTTTACAGCCTGTGGAACCCTAATCTCTACCTCCCTATAAATACAAGTCGAGGGGCAGCCTTGGAGAGAGGCCCGACGTGTGTGAAAGTATGCCGAAGCCTTGCCGAAGTGGATCTACGATACGAGAACGAAGATGGTGATTCGCAAGCTACGCTATGACTCAGATCTATGACTGTGAAGAGCATACGTTGAGCGGCTAATCCCATTAGCCGTTTGCGGAGGATCTACGACTAAGTTTACTCTACTTTAATTTCTCATATTTCTCATATTTGTATTAAATGAGATCTATTATGTGTATGCAAATGATAAGCATTCGGCTATGATTATGATTGTATGTTTTGATTGGTAAAAGCAAGATAGTTTATCGTGGTACTATTATTTGTGTCGAGTCCATTAGCTTAGGAATTAAGACAAGTATTAATATTGCATACGCTATGCCGAGAGTTATTGGTTAAAACATATTTGATTAATTTAGTCGCGCATTTGATTATGTCTATGTGATCGTTGCATGAAATTATAGTGAGTAATACTTATGTCGTGGTGATCCTGTGAATGGTTATTCGTCTCTTGATTGTTTATCTACTACGTTAGTTATTTTGCCATTAATTTTTGTTACAAAGCGATAGTAAATCATTACTCTTAACAAATCATTCAAATCCACAAATTCACAATTTAAGTGCTTTCAATAAACTTATAAGGCTAATAACCTAATCCTAATTACGACCACACTCCCTGTGGATTCGACTCTTAATTCTCTAGCTAAATAGTGGATTTAAGGACTAAATCTGCGGGTCACAACGACGGCCCGTCACTTTCATATTGCAGATGCAACCTTTGTCTTTGAAAAAAAGACGTGCTCTCTATCTGAAACCCTAGCCTCCGCTTTCGATCACCTTGTTCCTCGTTGCCGCAACCGCGCCATTCGCCGCCTCCGTGCCGTCATCGCCCACTCCACGCTGTCGTCTATAATCTTCTCTTCGGTATGCCACTCTCTTCCCTATTGGTCTCTTTATTTCTAGCCTTGTCGATCGATCACACTCTCATTCTCTCTGTCTTCCCTCATCACTCTTATCTTGCAAAATATGTTCTACAACCATTTTAGAGTTGATTACTTTCTTCCCTCATTGGATGTCGTACATAATGTTCCCTTTATTCACTCTTAATAGTTACTTATGATTTTCTATGTTTTTTTGCAAATAATCACATACTGTGTCTGTGTTAACACAAGTGCATTACTGTTGATAACATAAAGGGTTATTAGAATGCTTGGTTTCTTGAATTGGATTGGGTATATGTTCTTGCAGTTGGATTCACGGGGAAAATGTGAAAATATTGATGAATTTGTAATGAAGATATGATCATAATGTTTGTGAAGCAGATTGCTTTAGTGGGTAAATTGTGAATTTGATTTTATTGAAGTTCATACAGTTTGTTGCTTCATATGCGCATTATGGTGATTCTATAATAGATAGGTGATGTTTGACCAGATGTCCATATTTAAATTTAAAGATCTTTTTTTTTGAATTTCTTGGATTGTGATTTTTGTGAAATTTCTTTTAAAAGTAATAGATAAATTCAAAAATACATAAAAAAAATACCACATGGTTTTTTATGTGTTACACTTTTTCTTTTTCCGGTGGTCCCAAGACCAAACTAGGGGCAGAAAAACAGAGTCAAGATTCGATGTTCACAACACTAAATGGTGGGTTTCGAGGTGGCAACTTTTTTTTTTTATATTATTCCTTAATTCGGTTCTATGAACACCAAATTACAGCCCGTGAATGTCCTCCCCAAGCACCCGTGAATGTCCCCCCTTCCCAAACTCCTTAAACTTAAAGTTCCCATTTGTCTATAAATAGATAAAATATTTGTTAATGAAAATTGCACAAAAATTACATCAAATTCATATTGTATTTATATTTTTATCCAACCATTTCACTACCATTAGAATTCATAAGAATGACTACACAAGATGAAATCAATCTGGGGCCAATTAATGGCGACTTATTGTTTTTAAGTGAAGAACATTGGATGTTCGAGTTATTTCAATTGAACGAGGCTGATCCTGTAGAAAACCAAAAACTTGGCACGCCATTGGAAGTTTGTCGCGACGATGACAAATTATGGAAACATTTGAAGTTGAATCTGATATCGGATACTATAATGCAAATTATTGAAAATGTTGGTTTTCGTGGTACCTTTTATTGCAGAAACCATAAGATTGATTGGCATCTGATCACTGCTTTGGTTGAGAGATGGCGGCCGGAGGCTCATACATTTTATCTTCCTATTGGCGAGACTACTGTTAGTCTGCAAGACGTCCAAGTGTTGTGGGGTTTGCCAATTAATTGAGAAGTTGTTATAGGCGTTGATCTTAAACTTAATACTGGACAATATAATTCTTTTTGTCTAAGTTTACTTGGATTGTGCCTACGGAGAACCAAGGGTCCGGGTTATTTGTGAAATTGAGTGCTTTGATGACTGAAATTGAACAACCGATCAAGGGGGTGTTAATGGTTGCAACAAAGGACACGTGTATCTATTATATACATACTTGGTGGTACATTACTTCTAGAGTCTAGAAATCAGGTACCTTTACATGTACTATTAAATTTACTTATTTTGGATCGTCGACATCAGGTGAGTTGCGGTAGTGTTGTCTGTATTGGCACGATTATACTGAAATTTATGTCATGCTACTCATCTCGACGCAGAGTACGTGTACGGTCCACTTTTATTGTTACAACTTTGCGCTTGGGATAGGATTCCTGCAATTCGTCCTAGGATGACCGTACAACAATACAACATTGTCTTTCCTCTTAATGCGATGTTAATATATTTGGTACTTACAATTTTGTTGCAAATGTCTTTATTTTTTTATTTATAATATATCGTTAGCATCTATTATATAATTCATTATTTTATTATATAAAATTTAAATTGAAATGAAATTAAAAAGATATTAAAAAGTTGTTATTTTCAATTATCCGACTAATTGTCAATGGCGGTGTCTAGGATAGTCTGTTCAAGATTAGTTGTTGGATTTTCGAAAAGTATTATACCGAAAGAGTTATGTCTCCCCGACTGACCTGACTAACCATCGTAACGGTTAGTGAAGGTATCTAAAAAACAATTGTGATTAATTGTAATGTTATATCATTTTACTACACGTTTGATAAATAATTTATGACTACACTGTAACTGAAAAATATGGAGAGGGAGTCATGGCTTTGGGGATACCGGAGCACATTGCCTAAAACTAGTCACTACTCGCTAATGATTTTAGAAAATAATGAGGTAATTTGTTATGTCATCAATGTTTAAACTACAAAAAAGTATAGAAGTTATGACATGTAATTTTGACAAAAAAAATTTCTTATATTTCAGTTTAACTGGACATCATATGATGAATTCTTGCCTCATCTTCTATACTATGATATTAAAATTTCTAATGAGCTTATCATTGTCAACATTTCTTTTAATCATTGTAAACACTGATATTTAAAAGAAAGAAAAGGATTGTCTCAAAGAAAGGAACCCGAAATAGAACTCATGGGTTAAGCTATTTTCACTAAGGGAGCGCTTGGTTCACAGAATCTGATGGAATTTGATGGAATTGGAATGAAAATTTCATTCTGAAGTGCTGTTTGGCAGTAAAAATGAATGGGAATGAGGATTTTTTTAAAACAAAAATCACTTTTTGAAGGAATGTTTTTTCCTTGGCTTAATGCCATGGAATTTAAATTCCATTCCAAACCATCAGCCTTCATTTCGTCTAAAACCAAACCCTAGACACCTGCCTCCACGACCATCCATCGATGACTGCCTCCACTAGGACGGACCATCACGGCACCCTCCACCAGCCAACATCCGCCTCCACCTTCATTTCATCGGTGAAATCTTTCACCTCCGCCTCCAACCGTCTCCTCCTCCTCCAGCCTTCATCTTCTCCTCCTCCGCCACTGTGTTCTTCTTGTTGTTACTCCTGATTTGGTAGTTTTTACTCCTAATTTTTTCCATCGTCTACTGATATGGGTGTGTTACTGCTGTGTTTTGTTGTTCATCTACTCTTGTTACTAATTTTGATTTTCATCTATTGTTACTGATTTTTGCTCTTGTTACTGATTTTTGTCTTCATCTCTTGTTACTGATTTTTGCTCTTGTTACAGATTTTTGCCTTCATCTTTTGTTACTAGTTTTTGCTCTTGTTAAAATTAACAAATATATGTTAAGATTAATAAATTTCTTTGCTCTATTCTTTGAATTATATATGGGTGTGTTACTGCTGTGTTTTTGCTCTTGAAACTACTGTGTGTTTGTTAAAGCAGCCAATAAAAACGACAGCAGCTATAGTTTATGTGTTCTTTGCTGTATGCTCTGAATTATTCATTTTACTGTTGTGTTTTTGTGTCGAGTTAACGAAAACAACAGCAGCTATAGTTTATGTGTTTGTTTGCTTGAATGGTAAAAATGTGTCACATATGTGTGTGATCATATAATGGCATCCATGGAACTAACTTCTATTTTGAATTTAATAGTTATATATTTCTTGTTCGTAATGTATAATAGTTATATATTTCTTGTTCGTAATGTATATATTTCTTGTGTGTATAATATATATATATATATCTTGTTTTTTCGTGTTACAGGAAATGGCTCAACTTAGTTTAACACGGTCACAACGTATGATTAAGATAAACAAATTAAATACTAAGTTTTGGAACCAAATATGAGGGGACTTGTATGGTTTTTAAATATTCTGTTAGAAGAATACTCGATTAAAAAACCGCACGTTAGATACCTTTCGTCAAACATAGATCGATATGCAATTTTGCATCGATATGCTTATAAGAGTGACACTATGTGCATGTCACAACTTAGGATGAATTGAAGGTGTTTACCAAGTTATGTGGCATGCTTAAAAGGTTGGGTGAATTAAAGGCCACTAGGAATATGAACATTGATGAACAAGTTGCCATTTTTCTTCATATCATAGCCCATAATGTTAAGAATCGAGTGATCATATGTCATTTTCATCGTTCGGGTGAAACAATTAGTAGGCTTTTTACTAGAGTTTGCAATGCAGTGATACGATTGCATCCTTATTTACTTAAGAAACATGAACCTGTAGCCTAGGACTCCACGGATCAACAACGATGGAATTGGTTCAAGGTATATATAATGTCTATATTGATCTATTCATTTTTTGACATGATATGGTATATTGATTCGTTGACCTTTTTTTGTGTAGAATTGCCTAGGAGCTTTAGATGGAACACATATAAAGTGTTTAATGCCACTTAAGGACTAACCTAGATACCGAACAAGAAAGAACGATATTGCAACAAATGTCTTAGGTGTGTGTTCACAAGATATACAATTTATATATGTGTTACTGGGATGGGAGGGATCAGCTGTAGATGGTAGAGTACTTCGAGATGCCCTTATTAGACCACATGGATTGAGGGTTCCAAGACCGGGTATGCTATAGTATAATGATTTAATTGAGTAACACATAACGAATATTTATTAATTGGAACACATTTTTAGGTTATTACTTGGTAGATGCTGGATATACAAATTGTGAAGGTTTTCTTGCCCCTTATAGAGGTCAGAATTATCATTTGAATGATTGGCATAATGGTCACCAACCCACTACACCGAAAGAATTATTCAACATGAGACATTCATCCGCAAGAAATGTTATAGAAAGATGTTTTGGCATTTTAAAGGCGAGTTATTTTAAGGTATAATTCATATAATCCGATTGAGTTAAAAAATAAGATTTTAATGGCATGTTGTCTCTTGCATAATTATATATGACAATAAATGATAAATGATCCATTTGAGAACGCCGTTGAACCGGATGAGGGAACCAGAGACGATGGAGGTGTAGATGATGATAACATCATTTCAATCGATACATCCAACGAGTGGACGACATTTAGAAATGATTTAGCATAAAATATGTTTGATTCATGGAGTGTTACAAATTTATAAGTTGTATCGAGCACTTGATGACATTTAGTATTTAATATTTGTCATGTATTGTGTAAAACTTGATGATGTTTTAATTTAAAATATTTGTCATGTATTATCTAAATGTTGATAATGTTTTATTTTAAATATGTGTTTTATATATCAATGGGTGAATGTCTTAAATGTAAAATTATCATGTATTATGTAAAATCTTTGTCATGTTTTTTAAAGGTATGGCGGACAAACAAAGAAACTACCATAATTGGACGAGAGTGGAAGATGAAAAACTTATGCAAGCATTGTTAAACATGGTCAATATGGGGGGGGGGGGGGGGTTTAAAGCGGACAATGACTTTAAATCGGGTTATCTACAACATTTGGAGGATGTCATGAAAGAATCAATTCCGAAATCTGGTATTTTAGGAAGGCCACACATTGAATCACGTCTAAAAACATTTAAGAAATATTGGCACGTTGTTCATGATATGATCAATGGAAGTTACACTAGTGTCTTTGGTTATGATGTTACAAAGCATTGTGTGACGACATCACCGGATGTTTGGGATGCTTAAATAGCGGTATGTCATTTTTGAAAATTTTTACATATTAAAATTTTATATTTTTATATTTGCAATATAGGTTCATAAGTGAGTTAGCAAATGGAGAAATTGACAATATCCTTATTTTGAGGAATTGTGTATTATTTTTGGAAAAGATAGAGCAACCGACAATAAAGCACGAGATATTCAAGAAATGCAAAATGAAATCAACCATGAAGAAATGAATGAACTTAGAGATGATTCGGATGAGTAAATGAGTATTGATGAAAATAACACCATGAATGTTCAAAGTGGAGATTGTTCATCATCACGTAGTAAGAAGAGGAAAACTAGAGGGGATTTGATCGTGGATGCCGCTACAATATTCAGTGATAGCATTAAAGAGGCATCAGAAACACTAAAAAAATCTATAGACTATACTATAGATGCCTCTCCTGAAGTGGAGTTACAATGAATGAAAATTTTGTTGGTATCGGAGATTGAGAAAATGACATCATTATCTGACATCAATAAATATAAGGCGGTGCGAAAGATAGCAAAGGAACCCGATCTCGTGGTGTCCTTTTGGGGTTACAAAGAAGAACAACAAGAAACGTTTGTGCAGTTGATTTTGGAAGAGTGATTGACGTTTCTTTAGAATGGTATTTGGCATTACAATGATATTTTAACTATGACTTTTTGGGTATTTGGTCTTTGATGTTGGATATGTTAGTATTGAATAGTTTAGAATTATATTTTGTACTTTGAATGATATTTTAACTATGATGTACAACAACGTGTTTATGGTTATCATTTTAGACATTTATTTTATAAACTTACAAATTTAAAAAACTGTTTCATAAAGCAAAACTTAAAAAAAGAAAGTCATAATTTCAAAATACTTTCTATTTTAAAAATATATAATAGCGTATGTTGATTATTAGTAATAATCCATTACAATTCATTTGACAGGTTTACAAACCAAATAGAATACAAGAATGCAATTGAATCTGAATTCCATTCCATTCCAGCCAACCAAACAGGTTGCAGTATTTGAATTCCGGCAGATTCCATTCATTCCAGAATTCCATTCTTTGACAGATTTCATTCCAGGAATAAACATTCTGTGAACCACACGCCGCCTAAGTTGTCACACCCCGTTACCCCGGTTGGCAACGAAGCGTGACGTCGCGGAAGCGTAACCATAATCATAACGAACAACCACTATATGAACGTTTTTCAAAAATGCATTGATTTAACTTCAAATACAAATATTGTTTTACATAACCAAAATACAGCGTAAGTAGTTCTTAAAATACTAAAATTTAAATACACAACTTAGTTTATTCGAAAAGATGCAAATAAATCTCCGAATTTGAAAACGATGCGACTCCAAAATGAACGGAAGCCTTAGAATACTTCCGATAAATGTGCATGTCTCAAACACCTGAAAATACATGCTAAAATACGTCAACAAATTGTTGGTGAGCTCATAGGTTTACGCGAAAAGACTAGTTGTATGGACATTATCAGATGAGTTGAATTTATAAAATCATAAATTCCGTGTATGTATTACATAAACCATCATGCACCCGAAGCTTAATTAAAATGAGTTTGCCCTGTGCAGTATCCCCGACTGTAATACCGTGTGTTGAATATATATGCACTCGCTGTTAGCCGACCCGAACTAACCCGAATGGGGGACATGACTCCCAATAGATCTATCCACAATATATTCGCGTTTGCAAATAAATGCAATTAACGGTTCATGATTTGAGGGCTGATGGATCCAAACATGTAATACATATAAGAAATAAACAGTTTTGATGTCCATATGAAAACAGTGCATGTATTTCCACCCCAAAAGATAGTGAAAATAGGGGCTATGAAGACTCACCGAGCGTGTGATGGCAAAAATGAGCGAAAAATGCTTTTTTTTCGTAAGTTGATGGATGGTGCACCGAGCGAGATTAATCGAGCCCTAAATAATAATAGGGACTTAATATCTCTAATATATGATAATATATATATTTATAGATTTTTATGTCTTAAATCATCCAACATTACAAGTTTATAATTAAAACCCGCTTAAAACGTCAAGTTTATATATATATATATATATATATATATATATATATATATATATATATATATATATATATATATATATATATATATATATATATATATATATATAAATATAATTTTCTAGCTTTTTCGGAGGTTTTTTGGCCTACTTTGAGGCTGTTTTTGACCAAGTTCCAAAACGTTTTAGGCTTTGGTTTTCTAGGACATTAAACTACTATATACAAAGGATTTTTAGAATCAAGAACGGCCATTTTTCGAGATGTTTAGGTTGGTCAAAAAGCTTGTTAAAAATCCTATGTTGGCCATTTTTGAGCTGTCAAACTTTCGGTTTCCCAAATAATTTCTGGAGGTCTTAAACTCCAAAATAAATTATGAAAACTTCCAGATCTATTGTTAAGACATAGATCTAACGTTTGAGACAAGAATCAACTCATTTCGATAAGTTATGAATTAGTTATGATTTTTCAAAGTCGATATAAACTTTCTGCCGAAAATCCGCAGTTTATAAACTTGAAATAACTTATGATTCTTGTTGTTTATTCAAAGACTACTTGTATAAAAGTTATAAAACACATATATATCACATGTTTCCATAATATTAACATTTTTATAATGTGTTCATATATTCATAAACACATTTAAGGAAACAACTTAAAAACAAAAACTAGAAATTTATAAACTTGAGTTTTTATGAAACTTGTTGTTGTTGGTGATTATATATATTATGCAAGACTTATATAAACATAAATGTAAGATGAAATAAGTTAGTATTTACTTATTTTGAAGTGTTTAGAGTATGATTTTGAGTAGAAGTTGAAATCCTTGCAAGATATGCACCAAAACACTTGAATTTCTTGAAGAACACTTGAAGAACACTTGAATGAAAAGGTTTTTGATGTGTGTGTGTATAGATCTGGTTTTTAGAGAGAAAAAAGAGGGATTTTGGTGTGAAAATAATGAAAGGGAAGCTCTCTATTTATAGGAAAAGTCTTGGTCTTTCAAATGGAGGTTGAGTGCACACTTGGTTGAATTGAAAGAGAATGGTGAAATGAAAGGGAATGGAGAAAGGAGATTTGATGTAGATGGTGCATGGTCTTCTTAATATAAAATTGAAAATCAAGTGTGTGTGTGTGTGTGTGTGTGTGTGTGTACTATGAGGGCTGGCCATGTGAAGGTATTTTCCACGTATTTTACATTTTTTTTGTATAAAAGTATTTAGAAATGTATTCTTGTATTTCCCTTGTAATTTCATAAATACTTTTAGATGCATTGTTTTAATGAATTGTTTTAGTCTTGCATAATTAATGTTAAGTAATTGTATTAGTGTATGATTAGTGTCACTAATCATAATTTAATTATGTACTTAGTTGAATTATTCCCTCATATCGTAAATTGATCGGATTAATTGATTTTCCGATTCATCGCACCGATGAATTTGATTCTAATTGAGTTGAATTTTCTAATAAACCTTGTTAATCACTTGATTAATTTCTAATGACCACTGATTAGGTTATAATTGGCTATTAAATACAGATTAGGTCATTGTTGCTAACCTGATTTAGTGCCGGATGTTACATAAGTGTTGTTCGCTGAAGTAATCTATCTCAAAGAACTTCTAATCTTAGGACTTTTTAGTTCTTTACTTAGGCTCTGAATTTCTTTTTTGTTCATATTGTACAAATTAGCTTAAGCACCTTTTCTATCATTTAGGGGGAATTTTTTAGGTCCCCATTTGATTGTGTTATTGTTTAGAAATGATAATAAAAAAAAGTTGAGCATCTGAAGTATGTTTCAATGACATAAGACTTCAATTCCTTAATCAACTCTTTGGTTTAAGTTTTTTTACAAGTCTGACAATCACTGAAATTTTCCTCTTTGAACTCAACTCAAGTGCTGAAGAAACACTCATTGAAGACGAACCCTAAAGAAGAGTATATAAATACTTGTTGAAGAGAAAGATTAGTGAGTGTATCTATTAGATATGATGTATCAATGTTCATTAGTAAGTCCCTGCCACATAGACTCACTACCTCAATAGATTTTTGAAATGTGTTTTTCCTTCAAAATATGAGCATGAACTTTTTAAAAGTCAAGACATTTGGCAAAAAATATTTCGCATGTTCAGAAGACAAAGAACCCATACTAGGAAACATGCAAGTCAAAAGTAATATTATTTTAATATTGTTTTTGCATTATGTCTGATTTTATTCTGTCATCAAATTATTCCTCTTCAACGAATCATATTTGGACAATATCAAAAATATGATTAGGAACATTAAATGTAGAGCTTCATATATTAGAAAGAGCTCACATACTTTTTACACTTGCATGATCAAGGTCATACGAACTTAAGTATTTCTCAGTATAGATCTTTCAGCGAGCATTCTCAAATAGTTGTGTCATCTGTCTTCAAAGAAAATTATTTAAAATAGATTGTTCACTTGTTCTTCTTTCGCAAATACTTTGTAATTGTTTTCACCATATAATAAAAAAATTAATATTGTAATCCTCTGTTATACTTGAATATAATTTTTGTGAGTGTCCGGGACCAACAAATTATCATGGCGCCTCTTATATCTCTAAGAAATTCTATTTATAAACTTTTTAATTTGATGTCATTCATTTCATAAAATTTGAAAATTCCAATTTTATATATTTCAAACACAATAAACTTTAATAACTTGTACATGGTAAATAAATGGTAGTTATAACACTTCATATAAAAATTTTTAAAAAGCTTGTTTGCAACATTAGATTGTGACATATTCGAAAAAAGTAATTGATTTATGGATGACAACTAGGGGGGAGGGGGAGGGTAGCGGAGTCAACTGTTGTTGCATTCTGTTTTCCCTAGGTGAATTTCATATATACTCCTCTGGCAGATCTCCCTCATTTAAGTGTGTTTTGATAACTAAACTTTCGAATTAGATGCTGAAATGAATTAATTTGATTTCCGAAGGTTTTGTAGGGGATATTTGCGTATCAAGAAAAAAAATGATGCAAAGTCAAGATTTATAGATATACTATCAAAGTTTTGGATACAAAGAAGTAGGGGTAAGCAACGGTTCGGTTTACGGTTTCCTCGGTTTCTTCGAATAGGTTTCCTCGAATTAAAATTTTTTTAAGATCAGACCGAAAACCGAAGCAAACCAACCAATTCGAAATTCGGTTTGGTTCGGTTCAAAAACCGAATTACCAAATATCAAAGTAGAAAAGCAGAATACAATGGGTATAATTTTGTTTTGGGTATTGGGTAATTGGATATGAGTATTATGTTTAGGTTTTGACATTGATTTTGGGTATTATGTTAGCGTATTAATATACTAAATAAATAAATGATTAAAAGCTCAATTCTAATACTTATAAATTTATAAATACACACACACACACACACACACACACATATATATATATATATATATATATATATATATATATATATATATATATATAGACACACACACACACAAACATATATATATGTATATATATATATATATTTAATATTTAATGAATATTAAATTTTTTTCGGTAATTCGGTTTGGTTTGGTCTATACTTAGTGAAACAATAATTCAAACCATAAACCTAATTTAAAATTTGATTTGGTCTAAAACCAATTCGAAAACCAAATTTAATATTTGGTTTGGTCTAAATCGAATTCGGTTTCGTTTGATTTTCGGTTTCTTTGTAACCAAACCAAATACTGCTCACCTCTACAAAGAAGAATATTCGATGACCATGTAATTTAGACAAGTCATGGATGTGAAAAGAAGTCACCCGCTGATACATGAAAGTCAATCCATGACCATGGATTTGAAGATAAAATCACCAGTGCATAAGGAAAACATGGCCTTGTAATTCACCCTAGAAGCGCACCCTAAAAACCGCAAGAACTTATATTTTGATCTGGTTTTGAACGGGGACTCATCCTATCATCTTGGACGGTAGCTTGGACTAGGAGGGGCTATAGAGCAACGCAAAGAGGATGACACGATTACAAGCATTGAGAGGATATTTTTGTTAAGAACAATTAAAGAATATCATGATTTCAACTTCTCCATTCATCGTTCTAACATATGTTTGGATTCTTAATATCATATGAATTCTTTTGTTGGTTTTTTATTGAGATGATGGTAACCCTAACCATGGGTGATTTTCTTGCATTTACTTAAATGATTGAACCTTGGTTTAGATGATGACGTTATTAGATTGAATCATTCTTTTTATTTGGTTTAGTTGGTTATATTTGTTTGGTAAAAACTTGGGATTTCACTAATATTCAACAGATGGTCGATTCAATTTTTGACGAAATCCTTTTGTTTGTTTTGCCAATGAATTGTTTCTTGAAACTGAAACTAGTAAAAAAGTTGTTAGGGTTTTGTAATTTACAATGTTACAAGTGAAGTTACATTTGGATGAATCATCTTGTGTAACATGGATTAGCCTTAATCATATATCTTTGATAATCAAAGTGATTGTGTTTTGATTGCATGTTTTGATGTGGATATAGTGAAGAAATTCACATGTCTTTCCAATATTCATAAAGTTAAATAAGTAGACCAGTAAGTTTTATTGACTTAAGAATCACATGAGTTAAATTTAATATCGAGCTTGAATGCTATATCGAGAGTATGATAATTGGTTCTAAGTGAATGCATTGTTTTGACATTAATAAACTTCATCGTTGCTTGAATTAATTATCTAGGTTAGTTTATTGTTTTTATTTTTGTAGTTAAAATCAAACTAAACAATTTATACACGATTAGTTAACTACCAATGACTTATTATCATCATTTTGCATCGTTTCTAGATATCGATACTCGATTCTTACCTAAATTATTCTACTATATGATAGGTCACATTTGCCTATTTGTCTATTAGTTATAGTTTGGATCAGTTTCTTTTTTATTATATACGTGTTTAGTAAAATAGTCATCACACTCTTAGACTTGAAAATATCATACACACACAGAGAATATGGTTCGTTTGAGTATCTAAAAAATGCGGAGTACTGTGAGTACCTATGAACACACGAGTTTCGGATGTGAACATGCTGCGAAAAAAGTTATTTTTTTATTTTTTTTCATATTCATTTAGA
Source organism: Centrapalus pauciflorus (assembly GCA_020465985.1). NCBI lineage: Eukaryota > Viridiplantae > Streptophyta > Magnoliopsida > Asterales > Asteraceae > Centrapalus > Centrapalus pauciflorus. The sequence goes on from JAANYP010002570.1 coordinate 207,862, forward strand.
TATGAATAATATAAGGCTATTTGAAAAAATTTACACACATTCACAATTTATAACATCTGAAAAGTCATATGAATGTGAAAAAATTTATGTGAACATGCTTAGTGTGAACATAAGTTCACAACAATGCAGTTTATGTGAACATGCATGTTGCACATAGTTCTAATGTGTGTTTATGTGTGATTTTTTTACAAGTAACCTTGTATTATTAATTTAAACATGATTATGAAATAAATTTAAAAAAATGAATTTAAGCGAGGTACCTCCGGTACTTCACAAAACTAATGGTATTCACTTGAACATAAACACACACACACACAATACATGTTGAAAGGATCGAATATTTTTCCACCATTCACAAACAATATACCTCAAAAATACAAAATAATTTAAGGCATCCATCAATATATAAATAATCAACTACGCATAAAATAAATTAGAACCAGTCAGAGTACGCTTAGTAAATTTAGTTTACATGCCAAATCATCTATGGTTCTACCGGACACTTAAAAGTCAATACAAAAAAATAACGTCTCGCTCAACAAAAGTCACAACCTCAAACTGGAGCCTTACCCTTACCTGATCCTCCTGAAATATAAAGTCCCCTCTACCGGGGTAAGCCGTTGCCCAGAGAGTAACAAGATCTAAAAGCATAACAGTACATATGTAAATATGTATGAATACAAATGAAGCATGAGTTCAATAATTTCCTACCCGCCCCTCATCCGAGTTGACGTCGCACCCTTCATTCGAGCTGGTGCTGATTAAATTGTACGCGCCCCTCATCCGAGTTGATGCCGGTTTAACCGAACAACTTGGGGCTAACTGACTCGGCCTACACACAGTAGCGTTAGCGCCCAATCCAAATTTCGTAGTACAAGTATGCATACATGAAATTTACGATATCATATAGGCATGAATTTTTAACCGAAATGTAGGATAAATATATCATGTGTTTGACATTATCATGAGAATGATGATAGCATGGTTAGGTGATACAAATGAAGCGAATATAAAAAATATGCATAAACACATATAACTATTAATGCAGATAAATATGTTAGTCACAGTGATACCAAAATTGTCTCTTCAAAGCTCGTTTAAAGAAACACGGCCAACTGAAATATATGAATCCACCACGCTCGACTACCGACCTAATAATAAAAGTACATTGCTTAATTGTAACCATTTCTATTTATCTAAAACTACAATCCTCGATTGGACTAAAATTCCAAAGCTGAGGGACTAAAACGAAAATTATTTATTTATGTGGTAAAATCTTTAAAATCTTTAAAATCGATTAACTTGAAGTTTCAGGTTATTTAGCCTATAATTATAGGTCTCGAACCTATATCGGCTAAGTGACTAGTTTTACTTGAATTTATAGATTAAATATAAATCATCTAGATAAATACACTGTTTCTTATTTACTTATATAAATAGTTCCGAATATATTTATCTTAATATTGAAATCATGATCTACTAAAAAGAGTCCAGGTCTTAAATAAATACATTTATAAACTTAGTCAATTTAATTATATGCATGGCCCAAAAATCTAGATAAACAATAGCCCAAAATACATTAACTGGTGGCCCAAATTAGATTAATTCATTACACATATTTAAACCCAAAAATTAGTACATTAAACCCACAATAATATTTAAACCCAGTTTGGCCTTAAACCCACTCGGTTGATCCTTTAAATATTTAACCAAACCCATTAACTTTGATAAAATAAATAGCCTAAAGATAATTTATTTAACAATAAGCATTTGGCCCAATATAAATAATTAAACCCAATACCATTCCTTAAATGCACCATCTTCAGTTTATCCCTTTTTTTGCGCTGTTGTTTTTAAATCAAAACATCAAAATTTCCAAAAATCTTGGAACTAACTCTATTGATCTTAAAACTCAAGATTAAATTATAAAATCATGATATAAATCTATTTTTTAAATTCTTTTAAATAATAGCCGATGTTTTAAAGGTTATATTTTCAAAAACACAAACTTGATATAAAACTAAATTAATGAAGGTTATTGAAGCTTTGTAGAAGATGAACATATTTATAAAGATTGTTACGTATTTTCAGGTTACTAAACTTACTAACAATTTTTTTGCATCATAAAACACATAGATGGAAACTTAAATATTAGAAAGAATACCTTAAATGAAAATAAAGAATCCAATGAAGATTATGGTAATGAAGCTTTCTTGCTAAGAATATCTAGCCACCAAGTCTTTCAAATTTTCAAAGTCTTTCTATTTTTATGTATTATGTAGGTGAATTGTTGAAATAATGTCTCAAGTTAAATGTGATAGTTGTTGGGCCTTAGGCTTTGGGCTTGGTTTGTTATTCCTGCGTATGTTGTTATTAGTTGTTGGACTGTGGGTGTCTGCTTTTGTTGAAGGACCCCTGCGTATGTCTTTGGTGTAGGGTTCATATTGTATAAATAGATTGCTTAATTACCATTTCCAGAGATAGTGTATAAAAGGATCGCTTAGTCATCCATGTGCAGAGATATATATTTTTCTTGTTTCTCTTTTGTTAGATTTCCAAGCGTCGTTTCTTTTATCTCTCTAATTTAGGATTTGTATTTGGTAGGTTATAATGTACAAGATCTAAATCAAGATCTTCTGGTTTCAGTTGTATTTGTTTTGTGTCTGATTCACTCGCCTGTTGTGTTGTGAATCATTGAGGGTTGTAGTGAGTTTTTTGTTGTAAGTTCTAGTTTGGTCGTTGGACCAGGTTTTGTAGGATTATCACTCGAAACCTATCTTATAGTTTTTTAATGTTCTTGTTGTTGTGGTTTTGATACTAGTTTTTCTTCATGGTATCAGAGACTAGTTGAGATTAGGTTTTCGTTCTAGGGTTTTTACGTCTGTGTGGCGATTAGTTGTTTTTCTCTGTCTTAGGAGTCTGCCCTGAGTGTTGCTCTTGGTTCTGTTCCATTTGATTGGTTGTACTGGGTTTACACTCAAAACCCTAAAAGGTGTGTTGTGAATGTGCTTCCGATGCTGTGCTCGTCTGGTCTGACTCGTTTGTGATTCTATGCTTCATCGGCTGGTGGAATATTTTGTAAGGTTTCTTAACCCTCTCATGTTGTAGCAAGTTCCTGTTCTTGGGAGTTTCCGTATATGCGGGAATCCATTGCCCCTGAGTATCATACTTGGCGTATAGATGAGGCTTTGTATGTATGTGGTTGTGATACGTGGTTCTAATCCTTTTTCTTGGTTATTTGTCTGTGTCTATTGTGTTTGAGTGTGTTGAGATCTAGTCCTGGCTTGAGCTGGCATTTGAACGCTCGTGGAATCCTGTCGTTCAGGGCTTGATCTATGTGTGTTACTGCTTCTTGGTTTTAGTTGTGTGGATGTGAGTTGTTACTGTGTTTGGTACTGGTGTATGTTTTTGGATTACAACTTATTGAGGTTATTTGATCTGCTGGTTGTTATTTGTTCTTGTTATTGTGTGATCTAATCTGCTGGTTTTTATTGACATCCTTCTGTGTTGTCTTCTTATGTATATTTTTTTTATCTTTAGTTGATGTTTCATTAATACCTAATCCACTTAGTGTTTGGATTGTAATTAGAAAGAATTGAATAAAGGGTAGAATCCAATATGTTCACATGATTTTTTCCTGTATATGTAACCAACTTCAGTAGGTTTAGGGGCTAATGTTGTGTTATGTGGTTTTATCGTTTGTTGGTTATACTGGTGAAAGGTATATTGTGACCTTTCTCGTTAGTATGAGTGAAAGTAATATTGATTCTGGTCCAATTCATGTGAAAGTAATATTGATTATGGTCCAATTCATCATATGGCCAATTCTGATAAAGGGTGTTTATTTTGATGGATGGTTCTGGGTTGAATTTAAATGTGCCTCATCAAAATGAAACTGCTTCTTAAGTGATTAAAATTGAAGATTTAATTTTTTCTTGTTTGGTGTGTTAATTGTTTCTAAGTATTGTGTGAATTTGCTATCTGTGTATCAACTTGCTAAGGATAGTGTGTTGTATGTTGGTGTTAGTGTTGTTGAAAGATACATTGAATCTCAAACATAGTAGATTAGAGTCTCCTTGTGAAATCTCCCATCTAAAAGAAGTCCTTAAAAATATTAATGTGTCATATATTTTATTGAAAACTCAGGTTAATAAAGTGGTTAAGGTGTTTAGAAGAGGTAATGGTATAGAATCTGTAAAATATGTTGTTATAAGATATTGGTTGTAAAACTTGTGGTTTTGAAATATCATAATCAGTTTGTGTTAAAAATAAATTGGTAAAGTGTGGATCAAGTTTATTGTGGTTAATTGTTGTTATGTTCAAAGTTGGTTAAATGTGGTTAAGTTAAATGTGGTTAATTGTTGTTATGTTCAATGTTGGTTAAATGTGGTTCAAGAAAATTGTTTGTTAAATCAAATGTTTTGATGGTAAAAGTTTCAACTATGGTTTTTAATTAGTCCCAATGTTGAGGGCTTGTTTCAACCAAACAATAGTAATCAATGTTCTTCTGTTAGTTTTGTTAGAAAATCAACTGAAAATCTAACTTTCAAAAAGGAGTAGATGTTATGAAGTTAAGTGGATGTTAAATGTGGAATTGAGAAGATGTGAAAAGTAAATGTGTTTGCCCTCTGTTTATTTAAAAAAAATTATATTTGTTGTTGTAATCATGCATGTGGATGATATAGAGATTTGGAAACAATGTTGTGAAATTGAAAATTTTAAACATTATTTGGATGCCATGATTTAGATTAATTGTTTGGGAACTGAAGTGTTTAATGTTCAAAGTGACATCTCTTTAATTCAAAGGAAACATTGTTTAAATCTCTTGTCTAGTTATGGGTTGCTGAAATTGTTCTTAATGGTCTGTCGGACAGTCCTACTGTGTTTTGAGCTAAAAGGGTGTGAAGTGGTTAATTGTCTTGTGTTGGAAAATATTCTGATTGTCAGAAACTTGTTGGGAAATTTATTGAGTTGAACTTTGACTAGATCAAATATGTGACATGTTGTTGATGTCTGTGTCTGTTTTTGCCTGTGCACATACCATTTCATGTAATTGTGTTGTAAGAATTCAGTAGTTTTGAGAACTCCTGTTACCAGTGTTTGTATATTCTTCAATGGTGGCTAGATGTTCAGAAAAAAAAACAGGCTACCGTTATATGTGGGATTGTTTGGATCATCAAGGTGTAAAAATGTCAGGATCAGAATGGAACTACCTAAGATTAACTGGTTTGAATTGATCAGAGTATAAACCAATAATCTTGTATTGAATCAAAGTCCAATTAAGAAGTTTGCTGAATAACACTTAATTGTTTTAAGAAAAACTTTCAGAATCAATAACAGATAAATATAATTGAATAAACAAAATTTCTTGTATTGCTGAACTCAATGATTACAATCACCTCTAATCTGTTTGATTAGACGAAGAACACAAATTGTTCTTAGGGTTTTACAAACTTAGAGGCTTATGAAAACTTAAACAAAAAGCAATTACAAACTTGAACGTGCAGAAACTTGTTACAATAGAAAAACCTATTCTATGTATTTATAATGCTTTCTGATTTGTTTCCTTGAAGGACTCTGACTTCTCTGATAGTAGATATGCTGGAATCTTCGTGTAAATATCTCTTCCTGAATATCAGCACTTTTTGTTTATGAAACTGTTGAGCAGCTTGAATCACTGAGCAGTTTGAACATAGCAGCTTGAATGAATTTACTCTGGCAGCTTGAACTTTTATACTAACAGTTCGAACTTCTTCAACTAACAGCATGAACTTTGTACTTACACAGAAAATCTACTAACAATTTGAGAAATCTAACTAACAGCTTGAACTACTTAGAATATTTCCCAACAAAAAAGGTGTAAGTTTTACTGATGGGAGCCTGAGTTCCTTCTCTGATAACAACTCCAGTTGTTCTTGTAGGAGCAGCTTGAGTTTCTAGGCTAACAGCTTGAGCAGCTGTTGGGACTGCTAGCCTAGAATCTTGAACTGTTGGAGGAGGAGCTGCTTGGACTGATGGAGGGATCTCGTGATTCTCCCCCTTTTTGGATGCATTGGTTTGGTCAGGAGGACCTACAACCTTTGCCAAGTGGGTTCGAATCAGTTGCTCTAATTTAATGATCTTATTTCCACAGAGGGTGAACCCCTTATGGAGATAATCCATTCTCTGATTTTGAGCAGCTTCTATCTGTCTGAGTGAAATGATTTGTGCCCCCTGTGCAGCAATAATGGTATGATAGTATTCCGACATTGCTACAACAGGTTGCAGCTGAGGATCCGTCAATAGCATAAGTTGCAGACTAGCCTCAAGATCAGCAAACGAATGTGGTGCTTGTGATCTATCACTGGCAGGAATTCCAGAAGTAGAAACCTCTGGGCCCCTCTGTTCTTGGTACTGGGGACTTCCAGATGGTGCTTGCACACCTTCTGTTGCCATGGGTGTGGTCTTATTGATGTTGACTCTGTCCTGTGCCTCTTGTGCAAATGCAACAGTAGTGTCAGCCACAGAACCCATATGGACAACCTCTGTTGAGATGTCCACCTCCAAATTGAGGTTGGGAGTGACCTCAGTGGGTGCCCTTTGGATATTCTGTGCAGAAGTGTCCTCCTGCACAGGGATATTTGGCTCTTGTAAGAGGGCTGAGGAGGAAGGAGCTCCTGAACCTCTTTTTCTTTTGTATAATATGAGTGGGGATGTGGGTTTAACAATAGGAACAGAAGGCATTTGAGTATCATGAGGAGTGGGTTGGGGTCCTGGGGGAGAAGCAGTAATGTTAGGCTGAGCCTGCTCAGGACCCTCTCCTCTGTTTCTTGGAATGATGCCCAACATTGCAGAAGGCAATGGGACATCCACAGACAAAACATTGGCACTTAGAAGACGTTTTATTGATGGTAAAGAGTGCCTATGGGAAACATGAATCCTTTTATGTACATTGAAAATACTGCAAGTTCTTGTAATATATTCAGCCAAAAATCTAGGATACATCAAAAATTTCCCATGTTTTAGGGAATGATGCCTTAGCATACCCTGAAAAATCATATTAGAAAAATTGAACTGTTGGCCCGTTGATAAACACACTAAGGCAGTGGCTATATTTGATGAAAATTCTGACCAACCAGTTCTTTTTGGGCTTATACATTGCTGAATAATATGTACAAGATACTTCCACTTAGGGGCAAAATTTGTTTTAAAGAAAGTATAAGATTCAGCAGGTCCCCTATATCCAATAGTATGAAGACCATTATGTAAGGCAGTAAGGGATAGGTCTGTTATACCTGAGGCATCTTGAAGATGCAAGTGTTGGCGTATGATCTCCTCAGTGATAGAAAAAGTGTTGCCATCAATTTTGGATGTCAAAGATGTGACTCCATTAACGGTTTTGAGGGAGGCATGTTTCCAGAACTGTTCAATATGAGAGATGTAGATGGTGGGATTGATATTGAGGGCATGATGGATATGGGAACTTCGAAGGAAGTCCATCATGTCGTGGAATGGTTCAAGATCAGCGTGTTTGAGAGAGTAGGGTGGGCAGTTGTGTTCTTTGACAAACTCCATTGATGATCGATGAATTAGGGTTTCAGTGATGTGCGGGGGAATTGCTCAGAGAATCGAAGAAAGGTTTTGGAAGATATTTTGCAACTGGTAGTTACAATAGAACGAAACTGGAACCTTTAAAGGTTTCGAAAATATCTAAACCCGCGCACACACTTATGGAAATTACCAGATTACCCTGCACACTTTGACAGATCAAGTGAAACAACTAACAGTCCGAGAAAATGAACTAGCCGCTTGAGAAAATACTCAAGCTGTTAGTTGAAAATTAAGCAACTGCTAATGAAACAGTGACTCCCCCTTAATCAAGCATATGTATAATTTTCATGGAATAAGAGAGAATAAAGAAAAACAAATTAATCCATATTAACCATGCCAATATTTGATACTAGGAAGGTGAATCTTCCTACATCAAATGGTTTTGTAATTTTGGTAACTTGGATAAATTTCTTCTCATTACAGTCCCTTACAAAATGAAATCTAATGTCTATATGCTTGGTTTTGGGAAATTTCACTGGATTTTGTACAATGCTAATTGCACTTGAGTTGTCAATGTAAATGGAGTGGATAGGAAATTAATACCATAGTCTCTCAGTTGATTCTGAATCCACATCACTTGGGAGCAGCAACTTGCAGCTGCTACATATTCTGCTTCAGTAGATGAAGTGGAGACAGTTGTTTGCTTTTTGCACTGCCAAGAGACCAATCTTGCTCCCAGATATTGACATCCACCAGTTGTGGATTTTCTGTCAATGTTGCATCCTCCATAATCACTGTCAGAATAGGCTGTTAATTCAAGAGGAGAGTCTTTAGGATACCAGAGGACCAAATGTGGTTGGCCTTTGAGATATCTAAAGATTCTCTTAACAGCAACCAGATGGGAGTCCGTTGGATAATATTGAAACCTGGCACAAACACAGCAAACATAATATCCGGTCTAGAAGATGTTAGATACATAAGAGATCCTATAAGGGATCTGTATAGATGAATGTCCACATCTATTCCATCTTTGTCCGTATGAAGCTGCTTGTGAGGATCCATTGGAGTACTTGCAACTTTGGTATCTTTGTACCCAAAGTTTTCCAGTATGTCTTTAACATACTTTGGTTGAATTATGAAGAGTCCTGTGGGCTTCTGCTTGACCTGCAATCCTAGAAAGAACGTGAGTTCTCCCATGGAACTCATTTGAAACGTTTTGTGCATCAAAGCCTCAAACTCTTTGCACAGACTGTCATTGGTTGACCCAAAGATAATATCATCAACGTATATCTGTACAAGCAGAATATCAGATTTGATGGACTTTGTGAATAATGTTTTGTCCAGAGTACCTCTCTTGAATCCATTCTGTAGCAGGTATGATGACAAAGTGTCATACCATGCTCTAGGGGCTTGGTGGAGTCCATAGAGGGCCTTGTCTAGTTTGTAGACTCTGTCTGGATACTTGTAGTCCTCAAATCCAGGAGGTTGACACACATAGACCTCTTCTTCAATTGTGCCATACAGAAAAGCAGACTTCAAATCCGTTTGATACACTTTGAACCCTTTGAAGCTTGCATAAGCTAGGAACAGTCTGATGGCTTCAATTCTTGCCACTGGAGCAAAGACATCATCATAGTCTATTCCTTCCTCTTGAGTGTACCCTTGTGCTACTAACCTTGCTTTGTTCTTGATGACTATCCCTCTCTCATCCTTCTTGTTTCTGAACACGTACCCATCTTGTACCAATGGCTCTCTTTCCTTTAGGAAGATCAACTAGTGTCCATACATTCTGAATCTTGAATTGTAGAAGCTCTTCCTGCATTGCCTCAATCCAAGATGAATCTTTCAAAGCTTCTGATGCCTTTTTAGGTTCTAGCTGTGACATGAAACAGGCATGTTCAAATGCAGCTAGACTAAATTCAGGAACTGCTGGTTCAGCAGCAGCAGTCTCCTTGTGAACCATTGTCCTTGTTTGCACAGGTGTGCGTGGATCACCCATTATTTGATTGAGAGGATGATACTTATGAACCCTGAGTGTAGGTTCTCTATCTATCTGGAAAGAGGTTCCAAGATTTGTATCATCTCCATCAGGACCAGTTGATGGTTCAGCTTCTGGAACAGCTTGACTTGAATCTGGGACTGTTTCCCTTTGTGTTGGAGCTGTGCTCTCAGGACTTGGGAGTTGCACTTCATTGTCTGGATTTGAATCATGTTGAGCATTCAGAACCCCTGGAGGGTCACAAGACGGAAGTGGTATAATTGTATACTCATCCCAATTATTTGAATCTACAGCAGTTTGAAACTTTGTGCCAACAGCTTGATCATTTGTGCTACCAGCATGAGAATTTGCGTTGACAGCTTCAATCCTGTTTTCATCAAATTCTGCAGTATACTCAACAAAGCTCAGAGAATTTGTTAGTGAATCTAAATCAAACAACCAATCAGGACCAGTGCCTTTAACATTTGCAGTATTTTCGTTAAATTCAACATTGGCACTTTTTTCAATGGTTTTAGACACACTGTTATATACTCTATAGGCTTTGCTTTGATTTGAGTATCCTACAAAGAAACCTTCTTCATCCTTACTTTCAAACTTCCCTAAGTGAGTCTTAGTGTGAAGAATGGTACATGGACAGCCAAAAGACTTGAAAAAGGCTATTAAGGGTAGTCTATTATGGATTAACTCATATGGAGTTTTCCCTTGTGATTGAACAACCTGAACCCTATTTAGAACATAACAGGTTGTATTAACTGCTTCTGCCCAAAAGGTCATTAGTAGTTTTGAATCAGCTAGCATGGTTCTAGCAGCCTCAATTAATGTTCAGTTCTTTCTTTCAGCTATACCATTTTGCTGTGGTGTTCTTGGTGCACTATATTGCCTAGCAATACCTTTGGACTCACAAAAACTGTTTAGGATATGGTTTTTAAACTCAGTTCCATTGTCTGATCTTATCACCTTAACTTTTGAGTTGGATTGATTTTCTATCTTAAGAATAAATGACTTAACCAGCTCAGCAGTTTCATCTTTAGACCTAAAAAAGTAAACCCAAGTAAATCTGGTAAATCATCAACAATAACTAAACAGTAAGCCCTTTTACTCAAACTCAAAACAGATGTTGGACCAAATAGATCCATATGAATCAGATGAAGAGCAGATGTGATTGAATTTACTTCTTTGGTCTTATGAGAAGTTTTGTGTTGCTTGCCTTTAAGACATGCTACACAATGATCATCACATATGAACTCCTTTTGTGGTAAACCTCTTACCAAGTTCTTTTTGACTAAAACATTCATGGATTTGATGTTCATGTGACACATCCTTCTATGCCAAAGAGCAGACTCATTGGATGATGCTTTGGATATCAAACAGCTTAAAGTACTTGATTTAGATAAAAGTTCTGTGTCCAAACAGTATACATTGTCCTTTCTTGATGTTCTTAGTAAAACATGATTTTTTCAAGAATTGTAAAATCTTTTGAAAGGACAATGCACTCAGAATCTGTAAACAGAACAATATTTTGTTTGTCACAGATTTGAGACACACTCAATAAGTTATACTTAAGCTGTTCAACATACAGAACATCATTGAAAATCATGTTGCCTGCCTTAACAGTACCTTTACCTGTAACCTTACCTCATTTGGAGTTTCCTCCAAATGCAACAAACCCTCCTTCAAAACCTTTGAAATTTGACAAGCACTCAGAATTGCCTGTCATGTGCCTAGAGCATCCACTGTCCAAATGCCATCTTGTTTTATGTTGTGATCTGTGGTTGTTCTGCACAAATAAAAGCTTAGTTAGTAGTGGAGTAAACCCAAACCAAGTTGGTTTTGGGTTGTCCTTGTGCATTGACATAACTAAATACTGTTTTTGACTTCTTATACTTAGTGAGATCCATTGATGGATTCTATGGGGAGTATTTAGTTAGTACATGAGGTATCCAGGTATTTTGTTCATCCTTTGCTTTAACAGTCTCAGATGATCCATTACCAGTTCCAGTTTTATGCTTAGCAGTTTGAACTGTGTTTTTAGTGCAAACAGCTTCAGAATTTGCACTAACAGTTTCAACACTAGGCTTAGCAGTTTGAACATTTGTATTAACAGTTTGATCGGAAGATTTGTCTTTAACACACCATATTTGTTTAAAACTTGATTTAGGCTTTGCCAAAACTTGTTTTTGGTGTGTGGACTGTTTTTTATTAACTTTTGAGAACCTGTGATCAACTGTTTTCTTTGGAACTGATGTAGCAGGAAGTTTGGCCTTTGAATTTTGAGAATTTGTCTTTTTATGAATCACTGTCTGTTTTGCAACAGATGGTTTATAAAAGCAATCCCTGGCCAAGTGATTTTTCCTGCCACAATGGAAGCATTTTTTGACTGTTTGGATTGGAGAACCAGTTTTATTGGATAATATCTGGTTCTTGTTCCTTTGATTTCCCCTTACCTGCTGTTGTTTGGGAAACTTTTGGACACCAAGCTTTTGGCATGTGCAGATTGGAACATTTTTACCCTTTTTATTATTCTTTGATGAAGATGCAGTGTTACAGTTAGAAGGTACAGAAACCTGTGGAGCGGCATTGCATACACTCATCTTCTCCTTTTCTTTCTTATTGGGGATTTGGATTTCTATAGGTGCACTCATTGTTTTGTGTTCTTTCTCAACTTCTGTGCACTCACAGTCTCTATTTTGAATCAGATCATCTTTAGATTCAGGACTGTTTTCAAGGATAGGATCTACAGTGGTCATACACTCATCTAATGGTTCATTAACAAGCCTATCAGCAACTTCACTCATTGGATGAATGTATTTGTTGTTGTATGGAGGTGGAGTGGCTCTGTATCCTATACCTTCTTTGGGATTGAGCTGAGACTTTACCCTATCTTTAAATTGGACTTCCATTAGGTGTTCCAGCTTTTGATTTGCCAATTTGAAATTTCCCAAATCTATATTGACAGATTCTAGTTTTTGATTAGCCTCTAACACCTTTTGTTCAGTCTCATCTAATTTTTTATTTAGGGATTCTATTTTCTTATTCAGCTCCTTTTTCTCCCACTCATGATATGTTCTATCATGTCCCATTTGAATCTCATTATCCTTATAGGCATTGATCTGTTTTTCAAGATCTTCTATGGCTTGCATGTATTCATATCTCCTTTCTTCCATCTTAGCTAGAGTTTTACACATGCTCTCATTATGATCTCTGTACTTTTTAACCATATTTTTGCATGTTTGAGAGCAGAGTTTACAATTTACCTCAGATGGTAGTTCAGTGGAGGTGACATTTGATGTTTCTGCCATTAGAGCTTGATTTTGAAACTCTTCCTCTGTCTGATCACTCCAGTCAAATACATTGTCTTCTTGAGAGACAAGTGCTTGTGATGAGGAAGCCTGATTAGTCTGATGAGGTCTTGGTGGCTGTTGACCTTGAGATCTGCATTCTCTGGCAAAGTGACAAAGCTTGTGACATTTAAAACACTCAACTTTTGACTTATCAAAAGCTGGTTTGCCTTCTGCTCTGGCTTGAAAGTTGGATCTGCCAGTTCTTTTCAGAAACCTTTTGGCCCTCATGGTCAGCATTGCATGTTGCCATTTCAGATCCATCTCTTCTAGGTGATCTGGATGAATCTGTTCTAGATCTTCAGCATTTAGAGCAAACAGTCCATCATTGGCAACAAAAGCTTCATAGTGAGCTTCAGTAGAGTTACCATCACCACCTGAAAAGGAATCACTGCAATTAGATTTTTCAGATGACAGTAGAGCAGTGTTATGATTATAAGAAAAAAGATTTCTTTTTAGTGTCAATCTCAGTTTCAAACACTCTCAGACTGTTGTATAGATCATCTAGTTCTATTTCATCAAGAGTGTCTTTTGTTTACCATTGAGCAGCATAGACTGTCCACTCTTCACCAAGAGATCTAAGGAATTTTCTGTTGACTTCATCTAGATCCAGGCTGACTTTTGCACTCTCCAATTCACTTATCAATTTGTTGAACCTGTCAAAGATTTGAGTAAGGTTTTCATTCTTGCCACCAGAAAAGTTCTCATACTGCTGCTTTAAAAGATCCTTTTGATTTCTCTTGGTACTGGCATTCCCAGCAAAGCTTTTCTCTAAAGCAATCCAAAAAGAATGGGCAGTATAAAACTTTTTAAACTGGTGTTGATAAGCATTAGGAATGGCTATTTGAAGAAGTGTAAGAGCTTTCACTTCATTCATTCTAGCCTTTCTTTCAAGTTCAGTCTTTGGAGGAGTTTTTATGGGTTTTCCCTCAGCATCAAGTTCGGGATCAACTACAGGAGGAAATTCAACAGCTTCCCATATGGCATAATCAATAAATTGAATTTGTTGTTGAATCCTGAGTTTCCACATCTCAAACTCAGTGGGTTTGAGCATAGGCACTTTGAGTCCTTGCCCAGATCCACTACTGCTATTTTCAAATTCCATTGCAGAAAATTTAAAATTTTAAAAGAAAGCTTCTGACTTTGAAAACAAAGAACAACCTGTCTCTGATACCACTTGTTAGGATCAGAATGTAACTACCTAAGATTAACTGGTTTGAATTGATCAGAGTATAAACCAATAATCTTGTATTGAATCAAAGTCCAATTAAGAAGTTTGCGGAATAACACTTAATTGTTTTAAGAAAAACTTTCAGAATCAATAACAGATAAATATAATTGAATAAACAAAATTTCTTGTATTGTTGAACTCAATGATTACAATCACCTCTAATCTGTTTGATTAGACGAAGAACACAAATTGTTCTTAGGGTTTTACAACCTTAGAAGCTTATGAAAACTTAAACAAAAAGCAATTACAAACTTGAACGTGCAGAAACTTGTTACAATAGAAAAACCTATTCTATGTATTTATAATGTTTTCTGATTTGTTTCCTTGAAGGACTCTGACTTATCTGATAGTAGATATGCTGGAATCTTCGTGTAAATATCTCTTCCTGAATATCAGCACTTTCTGTTTATGAAACTGTTGAGCAGCTTGAACAGAGCAGCTTGAATGAATTTACTCTGGCAGCTTGAACTTTTATACTAACAGCTCGAACTTCTTCAACTAACAGCATGAACTTTGTACTTACACAGAACATCTACTAACAGTTTGAGAAAATCTAACTAACAGCTTGAACTACTTAGAATATTTCCCAACAAAAAAGGTGTAAGTTTTACTGTACCATTTTCTATCATGTTCATATGGGTAGCAAAGGTGCTACTTCTATAACTGCTATCCTTGTATTCCAGGTTCGTACGAAACACTTGTAATAGAGTTATAATTCTTGCATAAAAAAGATAGTACAGGTGCAGTCAAAAGTGAGGTTGCTAATAATGTTGTTATCTTTTTGCGCTAAAAGTCTCTCTGTCCAACGTCGTGAATGATTTATTGATCTCTTGAGATTGAGGTTGTTGGATTTTTTTTTCATCGATTACGTTGAGAGGAAGGTTTACTGTATAAATAATTCTTTTTGATTTCGTTAATTTTGGCATTGTGCAAGTTATTGTTTTAACATGTTGTGGCTACCTTGGTTTAATATTGAATAGTAGTGTTGAGCTTCTTTAGCTGCTGGCTTGTTTTCAACATGGTGAAATGCTATGTCGCCCTGTTTTGCCTTCTTTATTGCGTACCTAAGACAGGATGTAGTGTGCTCAAGGAGGGCATTCTTGGTCTTGTCTCCAAGTTATGTGACAATCTTAAAATCTGCTGAAGTTCTTGTGATCGTTCCAACCCTGATCTTCAACTACTTTCTTATTGTTTTCATTTGAACTCCCACCAAAAGGTTGTTTTCCAAACTGATTATTAGACTTCGTTCTTGCGAGTTCTTGATTACACTTTTCGCCCTTTTTTCTCCAATTCGCCATGATCACTGCAATTAGGCTTGAAGTTAGAGGGTTTGTGGAAAATCGTGAGATCACTTTTATGAATTTTGGAATCCTAGAGTAAAAGGGTATGTAAATCGATGATCAAAAGAGACAAGAGAAAAGCGTTTATAAGTTATGTTTCGTTTTTCTTCCTTTGGTTTGGTGTTTGGTTGTTTATAAGTTTACCCTGTTATCGCACTTAACTTGAAGGGCGGGTGTTGAAATAATGTCTCAAGTTAAATGTGATAGTTGTTGGGCCTTGGGCTTGTTAGTTGGACTTTGGGCTTGGTTTGTTATTCCTGCATATGCTCTTATTAGATGTTGGAGCTTGGGTGTCTGCTTTTGTTGAAGGACCCTTGCGTATGTCTTTGGTGTAGGGTTTATATCTCGGTGTATAAATGGATCGCTGAAGTACCATTTCCAGAGATATTGTATAAAAGGATCGCTTAGTCCTCCATGTGCATATATATATATATATATATATATATATATATATATATATATATATATATGTATATATATATATATATGTGTGTGTGTGTGTGTGTGTGTGTGTGTGTGTGTGTGTGTATAGAGAGAGAGAGAGAGAGACAGAGAGAGTAGGTTCAATTGAGAACTTTTATGCATCTAGGTACTTAAGAACAATCTTACAGCCGTTGGATCAAGTCGATCTCGTGATGCATAAGACCTGACGCATCTCGTGTTGCAACATATTATATGCATCTAATGAAGGGTAGTTTAGTAAAAAAAATATCTAGTTTGATTAAATTTAATTTTATATTAATTGAATATTGTTCAAATATTTAAATGATAAATGTTAAATAAATTTCATTACTACACTTCCAAAATTAACAAAAATAATAAAAATTCAAATTAAATGATGAGGATTTAGATGCATCGTTGTCGTTCATCTTTCGTGTTCATCATATTCATTAATTATCTTCGTGTTCATCAACTTCATATTCATCATTCGCGATGCATCAAATGTGTTTATCTAAAAACCTTAACCTAACGTGTTGCAACAACATGTTTATCCAAAAAAATTAATCTAACATGATGCAACAACATCCAAAAAACTTAAACTAATGTGTTGTTATGCATCATCGTTGTTCATCATCCATGGTCATCATTCATCGTTCATCATCTATGCTTCGTCATTGTTCATCATCCATCTATGCATCATCATTGTTCATCGTTCATTATCCATCTATGAATCATTATTATCCATCATCCATCTATGTATTATCATCATTCATCGTTGTTCATCGTTCATCATCCATCTATGCATGGTGTTCTTCATGATCATCATCGGTTGCATCTCTTGTTCAAGTTCATCATCATCGTTGTTCATCGTTCATCTTCGTATTCAAAACATCATCACTATAAAAATCATGAAGAACACGATTAGAGAGAAAGGGATAAGGAGAGGGACGGTTAGAGAGAGAGAAACGGGGAGTGAGGAATGTAGTTAATATGAGATTTTAATTTTAAATATAGCTCCTAATTATCTTTTAATGATTTTTAGAAATAAATTAATTATCATATCTTTAGTTTTCCCTAAATACCCTTTGTGCATCCTTGGTAGATTATCCATTGCACAAAAGTACCTCGAGGTTTTTGATGCATAAAAGTTCTCAATTGAACCTCATATATATATATATATATATATATATATATATATATATATATATATATATATATATATATATATATATATATATATATATATCTTGTTTCTCTTTGGTCAGATTTCCAGGCGTCGTTTCTTTTATTTGGTAGATTCAAATGTACAAGATCTAAATCAAGATCTTCTAGTTTCAGTTGTATTTGTTTTGTGTGATTCACTCGCGTGTTGGTGTTGTGAATCGTTGAGGGTTGTAGTGAGTTTTTTGTTGTAAATTCTAGTTTGGTCTTTGGACCGGTTTTTGTAGGAGTATCATTGGAAATCTATCTTATAGTTTTTAGATGTTCTTGTTGTTGAGCTTCGTGAATTTTAATTGGATGTAAGAGTAGAGGATGTAGAATAAATCAAACAAAAATATAATGGGACAAGGAGAAGAATGAATGTGGTTGTAACGTCCGAAAATTATATATATATATATATATATATATATATATATATATATATATATATATTTATATATATATATAGGGGTGGGTTCAATGGAGAACCTTATGCATCGAAGAACCTTGGAGAACCACAATGCATCGCTAGAAAAACTGAAATGCATCACGTAGAAATCGATGCATCACGCGGGAATTTGATACATCAAGTGGAAATAATGTAAAAATCGATGCATCGCTCGAGAATTTGATGCATCACGTGGAAATAATGATGCATTACGGGGGAATTGTGATGCATTTGTGGTGGTGCATGGAGGTTCTTCAAGGTTCTTCGATGCATGGAGGTTCTCCATTGAACCCACCTCTATATATATATATATATATATATATATATATATATATATATATATATATATATATATATATATATATATATATATATATATATATATATATATCTATGTATGTATGTATGTATGTATTTATGTATGTATGTATGTATGTATGTGTGTGTGTGTGTGTGTGTGTGTGTGTGTGTGTGTGTATGTATGTATGTATGTATGTATGTATAATATGAACACAAAAACAAATAATACTGATGAAATAATGCTATAAAAGTAAAACCCGAATTAAACGTGAATGTTCGTTGTAAATCGGAATGTGAAAATTCGTTACCAATTGCTGTGTTTTTTAATGCTAGTCGTGTGCATGGATTGACTTGATGAGAGTGACATATTACTCATTTTTGCAACCTAGACACTCTGCAACTTCCTTCCTACTCTTGACCACATTCATTCTTTTCACCATTATCTACCCAACTCTTTCATTTTTGAAGACCCAAACAAAATTAATTCCATGATAAGCAAGTAGAAAGCATTTTGAAGGAAGTTTGAAGCTAAAAGCAGTGGTGGATCTAGAAAAAATTATCGCTGGTGGCACCAATACATTTTACAATTGTTCTCTGCGGCATTTCATTGTTTGAATTAAGTGAAATATTGTTTGAACCACTCCATTACCGAATTAAAACTTTTTTTTTTTAAAAATTTATCCATTGAAGTATTGAACCTATAATTATCAATTAAGACTTTATAAAAGACTTAAACATACAATGTCACATAGCAAGCATCACCTAATTCTCAACTAAGTAAACATTTAGAAATTAAAATTAAGTTTAAGTAATTAAGTAATCAGTTAACAAGGCCAGTATCATTTAACTAAATAAAACACTCAAAGTATTAAAATCACAAAGCAAGAGCCAAGAACCAAATCAATTTTTGTCTTACCCTTTGGCAAAGCCTCTCAACAATAAATATAAATCAATTTCGTACCTTTAGGAACTCGGAAGAGGTGTAATCGTCTAATCGATGGAGAATTGTAGAAGCCGAGAAAGGCAGCGCAGGTGCAGCCGCGCAGGGCGACAGGAGGATTGGAGGAAATCGATTTTGATGGAGAAGTGAAGAAGGGCAGCGCAACACACACTCACACACACACAAAGACGTAACGATGTGCTGCTACCTTCTGCTTTGGACATGGACGAATGGACGTGGATTAGGTCTTCAATTTGTGGCTTGTGGGCTGAATATATTGGGCTGCTATGGAGCTATGGGGTCCCTAAAAAATATGGGCTGGGTGCACTAAAAGAGAAGGCAAAAACATTTCTGCATATTGGGCTAATCGCCACCACCAGTCTTCACTTAAATCCGCCCCCGGCTAAAAGCCACCATCTTTCACTTCATCTTCAAGTTTTCTTTGTCATCCTTAAGGTACAACCTCCCTTCTTTGTTCTATCATTTAGGCATCAATTTAATTATAAAATAAATGTTACAAATATTCATAACCTGAATTTCTTTTTTTTTTAATTGAATCCAAACATCATCACCCTTTTACTCCTAAGAATTTCAAAAAAATAAAATAAAATATCTTTGTCAACGATTCGAATGAAACCTTCACGGGAAACTCTTCAAATCCGAATATATATATATATATATATATATATATATATATATATATATATATATATATATATATATGTGTGTGTGTGTGTGTGTGTGTGTGTGTGTGTGTGTGTATATATATATATATATATATATATATATATATATATATATATATATATATATATATATATATATATATATATATATAAGAATGATACAAAGATGTTTGTAAGCATAGTTTAAAAGTTTAAATGATAAAAGAGTGAGTAAAACCTTATTTGTTCCACCTTACTTCTTAAAGCTCAAAAACCTTAACAATGGTGGATTAATGAGTTTTGAACTAAACAATGATTCACTACTTGAAAACAAAAAGAAAGAGTGTAGAAACAAAGATTAAAAGGTTATAAAGATTTAAAATTCAGATTTAGAACCTATTGGGTTTAACTCCATGATTTTTGGAGGTCCAAATTGGATTTGGGAAAGCCATAGAAATAAAAGTGTTGGGCCAACTGAGTGTTGTTTGACTGTTACTTATTAGTCGTCCTGCTGCTCTTTCACGGTTGCAAACAACAACACGAGTGGGGCTTTATTTAAAAAAAAAGGAACTAAGGAATTGGGGGCTGCTCTTTTTGTTTTAGCAACATTCCAACAGAGAGAGAGAGAGAGAGAGAGAGAGAGAGAGAGAGAGAGAGAGAGAGAGAGAGAGAGAGTGTGTGTGTGTGTGTGTGTATATATATATATATATATATATATATATATATATATATATATATATATATGTGATCATTGCAGAACCTAAATTTAGTGTAGAACCGTAGAACCAATATCGTCCATAGATTAGATTTATCTAATGGTCTTGATTAAAACCATAAAGTTTGGAATTAGTGAAAAAAAGATTGACATTAGTAATTATTTAATTCTTACAAGGGTAAAAAAGAAATAGATTGGAAATAGCAAAAAGATTGGCATTAGTAAAATAAATATCCTTTTTCTTTAAATTAAAATAACATTAATATGATTAATTTGTTAAATCAAAAAAAGTATACCATAAAAACGAGAATTTTATACTCTTTAAAACAAGACCGGTCATGATATATTTTTTTCGAAAACATTTTACGTTTTTATTTTTCGTAAAAAAAAAATTACCCAGACCACGATGCAATGTAGCATGGCCGGTATCATTCAATGTCGAATGAACACTTGATATCATATATTCAACGTCGATGCAACACTGCATGTACATTCAAAATTAATAGAACCAAAATAATGGTCAACATTAGTAGTCAAAAGTTGGTTGATTTAATGAGAACAGTAATGACATATTTTTTTCGAAAAAAATTTACGCGTTTATTTTTCGTAAAAAAAAAATTATTCAGACCACAATGCAATGTAGCAAAACCGATATAATTCAACGTCGATGCAACACTGCATGTACATTCAAAATTAACAGAACCAAAATAATGGTCAAAATTAGTAGTTAAAAGTTGGTTGATTTAATGGGAACAGTAATGACATATTTTTTTCAAAAAAATTTACGTGTTTATTTTTCGTAAAAAAAAAATTATTCAGACCACGATGCAATGTAGCATGGCCGATATAATTCAACGTCGATGCAACACTGCATGTTCATTCAAAATTAACAGAATTAAAATAATGGTCCAAATTAGTAGTCAAAAGTTGGTTGATTTAATGGGAACAGTAATGACATATTTTTTTCGAAAAAAATTTACGTGTTTATTTTTCGTAAAAAAAAATTATTCAGACCACGATACAATGTAGCATGACCGAAATAATTCAACGTCGATGCAACACTTCATGTACATTCAAAATTAACAGAATCAAAATAATGGTCAAAATTAGTAGTCAAAAGTTGGTTGATTTAATAGGAACAGTAATGACATATTTTTTTCGAAAAACTTTTACGCGTTTATATTTCGTAAAAAAAAATTATTCAGACCACGATGCAATGTATTATGACCGATATAATTCAACGTCGATGCAACACTGCATGTACATTCAAAATTAACAGAACCAAAATAATGGTCAAAAGTGGGCAGTCAAACTTGGTAGGCTACTATTAATTCAATGTTAATTGCATAATTACCATCTTATCCCTAGTGTTATATAATAATCCAATTGTTTAGATTGGTTCTATAGTTCTACACTAATTAAGGTTCTGCAATGATCCCAACCCTATATATAGATGGGATCATTGCAGAACCTTAATTTAGTGTAGAACCGTAGAACCAATATCGTCCATAGATTAGATTAATCTAATGGTATTGATTAAAGCCATAAAGTTTGGAATTAGTGAAAAAAAGATTGACATTAGTGATTTTTTAATTCTTTCAAGGGTAAAAAAGGAATAGATTGGAAATAGCAAAAAGATTGGCATTAGTAAAATAAATATCCTTTTTCTTTAAATTAAAATAACATTAATATGATTATTTGTTAAAACAAAAAAATTATACCATAAAAACGAGAATTTTATACTCTTTAAAACGAGACCGGTCATGATATATTTTTTTCGAAAAAATTTTATGTGTTTATTTTTCGTAAAAAAAAATTTACTCCGACCACCATGCAATGTAGCATGGCCGGTAAAATTCAATGTCGAATGACCACTTGATATCGTAGATTCAACGTCGATGCAACACTGCATGTACATTCAAAATTAACAAAATCAAAATAATGGTCAAAATTAGTAGTCAAAAGTTGGTTGATTTAATTAGAACAGTAATGACATTTTTTTTCGAAAAAATTTTACATGTTTATTTTTCGTAAAAAATAAATATTATCAGACCACCATGCAATGTAGCATGACCGATATAATTCAATGTCGAATGAACACTTGATGTCGTATATCCAACATCGATGCAACACTGCATGTACATTCAAAATTAACAAAACCAAAATAATGGTCAAAATTAGTAGTCAAAAGTTGGTTGATTTAATTAGAACAGTTCTGACATATTTTTTTCGAAAAAATTTTACGTATTAATTTTTCGTAAATTTTTTTTACCTAGACCTCCATTCAATATATTTTATAGAGATCATTCAATGTCGAATTACAGTTTATATCACACATTCAACACTGCATGTACTTTCGATATTAAAAGTGTCAAAAATGGTCAAAGTGGGCAGTCAAACTTGGTAGGCTACTATTAATTCAATGTTAATTGCATAACTACCATCTTATCCCTAGTGTTATATAATAATCTAATGGTTTAGATTAGTTCTATAGTTTCGCACTAAATTAAGGTTCTGCAATGATCCTAACCCTATATATATATATATATATATATATATATATATATATATATATATATATATATATATATATATATATATATATATATATATATATATATATATATATATATATATATATATATGTTTATGTATATATATAGATATATGTATGTATATGTATATGTATATAGAGATGAGATCATTTCAGTACCTAAATTTAGTGTAGAACCGTAGAACCAATATCGTACATAGATTAGATTAATCTAATGGTCTTGATTAAAACCATAAAGTTTGGAATTAGTGAAAAAAAGATCGGCATTAGTGATTATTTAATTCTGGGAAAAAAGAAATAGATTGGAAATAGCAAAAAGATTGGCATTAGTAAAATAAATATCATTTTTCTTTAAATTAATATAACATTAATATGATTAATTGTTAAATCAACAAAATTATACCATAAAGACGAGAATTTTATACTCTTTAAAACGAGACCGGTCATGATATATTTTTTTCGAAAAATTTTTACGTGTTTATTTTTCGTAAAAAAAATTACCTAGACCACCATGTAATGTAGCATGGCCGGTATCATTCAATGTCGAATGACCACTTGATATCGTATATTTAACTTCGATGCAACACTGCATGTATATTCCAAATTAACAGAATCAAAATAATGATCAAATTTAGTAGTCAAAAGTTGGTTGATTTAATGAGAACAGTAATGACATATTTTTTTCGAAAAAATTTTACGTGTTTATTTTTCGTAAAAAAAAATTACTCAGACCACGATGCAATGTAGCATTACCGATATAATTCAATGTCGAATGAACACTTGATGTCGCATATCCAACGTCGATGCAACACTTCATGTACATTCAAAATTAACAGAACCAAAATAATGGTCAAAATTAGTAGTCAAAAGTTTGTTTTAATGAGAATAGTAATGATATAGTTTTTCGAAAAAATTTTACGTGTTTATTTTTCGTAAAAATTTTTTACCTAGACCTCCATTCAATATATTTTATAGAGCTCATTCAATGTCGAATTACAGTTTATATCACACATTCAACACTGCATGTACATTCGATATCAAAAGAGTCAAAAATGGTCAAAGTGGGCAGTCAAACTTGGTAGGCTACTATTAATTCAATGTTAATTTCATAATTACCATCTTATCCCTAGTGTTATATAATAATCCAATGGTTTAGATTGGTTCTATAATTCTGCACTAAATTAAGGTTCTGCAATGATCCCAATCCTATATATATGTGTGTGTGTGTGTGTGTAGGGCGTGAATTCATGAGTGGCTTGAGATTCTTTCCTTTTTTTTTAGTAATGGTTAAATGGATTAGATTAGTAATATTTGTTTTGAGTCCTAAATATGGGTTAATGAATTAATCTGAATTTTTAGGCTAAATGGGTAATCTATTTTTTGGGTTACGTTTTTGTTAAGTTGACAATGTTATAAAATATTTTGGATTTGACCCATTCAAATAATTCATTGTTTTAATAATTAGGATTAATAATTTAATGTATATATACAAATTGAAGGATAAAACTTTTATTTATTTAAAGGAATGACTATTTAAACTATAAGTTCAAATTAATTAATTATTTCAGCCGAAATATGTTCGAGACCTATAATTATAGGCTAAATAACCTAAAACTTAAAGTTTATTAATTTTAATGATTTTGCCACATAAATAAATATTTATCGTTTTAGCTCCCGAACTTTGGAATTTTAGGCCAATCGAGGATTTTAGTTTTAGATAAATAAAAAAATAGTGGTGATAAAGCAATGTGCTTTTATCATCATGTCGTTAGTCGAGCGCGGTGGATTCTGATATTTTGGTTGGCCGGTATTTCTTCAATAGTGCTTCGAATGACAATTGGTATCACTGTGAGTAACAAATTTATCTGCATGATTAGTTATATGTGCTTATGCATATTTGTTAGAATTGGTTCATTTGCATCACCCTACCATCATGTTATCAGTTACATGTTTATGATACATTCTTGATATATAGACCTTACCCTTCTGTTAGAAATCTATGTCTATGTGTAAGCGAGAATTCCCTAGGCCGGGTCGGTTAGCACCCAAGTTTTTTGTTAAACCGACGCCAGCTCAGATGAGGGGTTGTATGGTTTAACCAGCACAGCTCGATGAGGGGTGCAGCGTCAGCTCGGATGAGGGGCGCGTAGGAAATTATTGAACTTATGCTTCGTTTCTATTCATGCATATTTACATATATATTTTTGACCTTTTAAATCTTGTTACTCTCTGGACGACGGCTTACCCCGGTTGTGGGCTCTTATTATTTCAAGTGTTACAGATAAGGGTAAGGCTCCAGTATGAGACAACTGGATTTGGTAGACCGAGACGTTATTATGTTGTATTGACTTTTGAGGGTAGAGTAGAACCCTTAATGACTTGGCATGTAAACTTAATCTTATTTAGCGTACTCTGGTTGATGTAACTTATTATGATGGGTGGTTGTTTTATTTTTTGATATATGACTTTAGAAAAATTTATATTATCTCGTATTTTTGAGGTATATTGCTTGTGATTGGTGGAATTTAGTTCCAAAAGTATTCGGTCCTTTCAATATGGTATCAGAGATAGGTTTAAGTGAATTAGGTGCCATTATGTGCTTAGTCTTAAACTGTAGGATTGTGTGATCACTGTTAGAATAAGTTATGATTAATACGGGATAATACATTGTAGGAACCCATTGGATTTTGGGTAGGGGTGAAATAGGATATATGTGTTTATAACTATAAATATATCCTTAATAACTACCGAAATAACAACCGAATCAAATAACAATAACTTGAATCGAGAATGATAAATATACAAGTATGAATAAATTAACTGAAGATTTAATATTATAAATGTTATATCACGGTAAATGAGAAAGTTAATGTATGTTCGTGGGGCGTCAAATATCATCTTACTGAGAGCAATGTATCTGTTCAACCTAACAAAAAAAGGAAACACAAACTGATTGTAGGTCTTGGTGTCGTCTAAATACTCTCCAAAATAACTTATAATGCCCACTTTTAAATTGAGTAACTCTGTTAGTAACTTTAACTATAATAACTTAAGGTAAAGAAATACTTTGGAAAGGTAGACTGCTATAAGCCCCAATTGAGATGAATATATCGCTTGTACACATGTAAGAATCGTCAATCAAGAAAAAGGAATAATATAATAAATTTTATGTCCAGAATTGATATGAAATGACTTTGGCATGAGGAAAATTGTCAGTTTTTTATTAAGTGTTGCGCATACATGATATCAGTTTGCACATTTTTTTATTCGTCTTCTATTGTTTCACGATTGCTTGCATTCCGTTGTTGCGAGCGTATTCATTCCTTACCCCTTTAATTCCTATCATCGTGTTATCGGTGTTACTGTGTGCGGCACGTCAGATAGTTATGAGGGTGTTTTCGTGTTTGAATATGTTTACGCAAAGTGTGCGAGTTGTCTTTCTACTCACTCATTATAAAATTGTTTTACGTACATGGTGTAAGTCTAACGACTTGTCTTATGTAGTATTACATGAGTTTCTATATCTTAAGCCTGCAGGCAAAGCATCTGTTTCATGTTATTCTGACATCGCCCCTAGACGGTGGTACTCTTTCCTTCTTGGTATCTGTATTGTGCACAATTAAGGAAATCTGACAAAGTCACTGAGTAATCTACCTTGTGGCAATTTTTTTCTAAAAAAAAAAGTTGTATGGTGAATCAAACGGGAATGACACAACCTTAGTTACAATGCGAGAAGCTAATATAACAAGATAAGTAGTAATGCCATTAAATCCAACATAATGAGTATTCGCTAGTCAGCATCGAGAATTTGATGTAGTACTAATGAGAGAAATCTTGAAAGTAATGAACCGTAACTATTTAGCTACCTTAACCCAACGTAAGAGAATGACGATTGTGAATCCTATGAATCAGAAATAATTTGATGAAGATAAAACCATAATGGACGTACTAACTATAGATTTTCTGAAATATTTACGAGACGTGTGAGTCGTGCAATTGTGACCCGGGTGTTGTTTTTAAAATAATCAATAAGTTAACTGTGACATAATGATAAACAAATAATATATGAATTATGAAATAAACCGAGAACATTTTACGAGTGGGATACATATCAAAGGTAAATGAAAGATGGTTGAATTCGATATAATGTATGATACCTTATGAAAATATAATTAAATATCTGTAAATGGAATTATAATGAAACAAGTCAGCGTCATGGAAGAACGTCATAAAATATATAAGAACTTAATAGTATGGAACCATAATAAAGATGCCCTTGATACAGGGAGTGAGAGGCAACTTAACGCGTAATTTAGACCAACTGGATTCAAATACAATTATGGAGAGAGATGAGATAGCCAATGTGAGAACCTCTTTTGAAGTGAACAATAAATAAGTTAAGAGCAGAAAGAAATAATTAATGGTAAGGAGTGACCATTAATGATATAAAAAAGATAAGTAGTAGACGTGAAATGGATATATATATATATATATATATATATATATATATATATATATATATATATATATATATATATATATATATATATATATATATATATATATATATATATATAATTAAATTAAAACAATATACAATAAATGGATTGACCAAATAAATTATATGTCCGGGATAGAAAACGAAACTACCAAGGAGGATTCTCAAAATGAATGGTAACTAACTCGTAAATAGACTTGGTCGTGGTAGAATAAATATAGCGAAATAAAAATCAAATACTTGAGAAAACGAGAAATATAAATAATTAATAATTAATGAGTACGAGAAGATAATAAGATAGGAAGAAGATAAGTTTTATGTGAAAACAAAGAAGTCGTTGTATGAGACATGCAACTATAATGGAAAACTAATATGAGTCATAGGGACACATGTAAGACATCCCAAGATTGACTAACCGAACTAAAATTAATGAGGGTCATAAAAGGATTTGTAATGAATGGAGGTGATCACTTGATAACGAGGAACGAGAACTGTTGTTCATGAATGTAGATCAAAATTACATGCGATTGAATGATATAAACATGAGATTACAATAATAACATAAAAATACCTTATGGTAAAAGTAAGATAAATTATAACAAAATCGTGATGACAAAAGAAATACATTGTAAATTGCAAAAAATATATTATATTGTAACACGAAATAAGCAATTTAATATATAATAAACAGGTATCATGAGTTGAGCAATTAACTCGACTTAACTATAAAAAAAATGTAACAACGTGAATAATATAAATTAAATGTGTAATCTGAATTGATGGCAAACCTAATTAGTGTAATGAAGTTCTTATACTAAGAAATTTGAGTTGCATGAATTATAAGTTTAACAATTTGGAGTAGCAAAATAACATGATGATGAGGTAAATTCCAAATTAATGGGTTGAAAATTAAAACGAAAGACCACAAACAAACGTTAAATATGTTTCAAGAATCAGATGACCTCATGAATACTGATTGAGCATACTAAAATATTGCACTAGGATTCATGCTAGAAATTTGCTACAAATATGAAACCTACGATTCGATAAATACGAGCCGACTGTGAAATCCACAGTAATATAGGACCAAAAAAATAAATACAATA
The DNA here is from genome assembly GCA_020465985.1 of Centrapalus pauciflorus. Taxonomy (NCBI): domain Eukaryota; kingdom Viridiplantae; phylum Streptophyta; class Magnoliopsida; order Asterales; family Asteraceae; genus Centrapalus; species Centrapalus pauciflorus. Next base: position 236,167 of record JAANYP010002570.1, read on the forward strand.
GTTCACCTAATAGAAATTATAAGTATATAAATAAATAAAATAAAATAAAAATAACGTTGTTTTAGTTTAAACGAATGTAACATCCTCAAGTTTAAGGTACCAATCATAACTAAATAAAGTGCCAAACAAGTATTATCTAATTGTTTAATTATGATTTAAATTAAAATCCTAATTACATGCTTTATTCACTTGTATTATGTGCTCTATGCTTTGTAACTTAGTAATCCACATGAATGTGTACACCACTTTAAGCCCATTGTACAAGAGATATATGCATTGGAAGAATTAAAAATGCATAGAATAGAGAAGTTAAGGTTGGAGTGGAAAGTTGCAAGAGTGAAGGGTGGATGGGTGTAACATAAATGACCAATTGAGGGCTTTTAATTCCCCCAATCGACAGCCCTCTTCCTCATTCTTTTTCCTTGAAATTTACTGCACTTTTCACATACATATGGAGTTTTCTTTAGGGCTGGACTTTGTTGGACAGAATTGCCAAGTAGGTTGAATTTTTGCAACCAAATTGATCAAACCTAAGGTATGATATCCTTTCATGGTGTGCTCTTTTCTTCTCCAATTCCCCAACTTAGTAGCACCCCTAGAAAGTGGGTGATGAACCATGATATGATAAGCTAGGGAATTCTAGCTATGGCTTAGTATATTTCGGAAATTGCAAGTGCAAGAAATCACCTAAAACCCATGGAATTTGAGTGATAGAGTTTGGAAATCTTTGGTTTAAATCAAAGGATTCAATTAGTGAAAAAGTTGTATTTAATGATGTTTAGTTGTTAAATAAAATTTATATATGTTTATGGTAGTCAAGTATTACATGTAACCATGATTGGAGGTGTTTTGGATTGATGAATGTAAGAAAACAAATGAAAAACTCATCAAAACTTGAATTGGTTTCAATTATGTAATTTCAAGAAAGTAATTGATAAAAGGGATAGGTCTTGTTGTGAGGGTGTTAAAATATGATGATATATGATTATACTAGTTTATAAAGCTTATACTTATATAACACATAAATTAACATTAAATATCACCTAAAAGTCTATAAAACTCAATAAGGGGCGCAACGGTGTCGATAAAACCTGGAAACTTGAACCGGAACGTTTAAATACTTCAAATGAATCCCAAACCCTATGGTATGCTATGATAAGCTTAAATATACCTTGAATATCATTGTTTGATAGGTTGGGACTTGAAAGAAGTACCGGTTATCGGTTTGGGGCATAAAGAGGCTTAGTGGCGATATTGCGCATTAAAGGCTATTTTAGCCTATTTTTGTGAGTTCTAGTATTGATATGTGTGTTGCATACATATTTCCTTATTCTTTTAATTATGACATTGTGCATATCTACTGAGCATCATTTTTATGTGGTGCATTGCCCTAGTTGGCATTTTATTACTTGATCATGGCCTAAGGCCAGAAAACCTTACTTGATACCCAATTATGTACATTGACAACTTATCATGCTTCAATTCCATTTCATACATATCATACATATGCTTTATTAAACCCATATGTGAGCTATGCTCATTTCATTGACCTCACTGAACGTCCAGATCATTATTATTATAATCAAGCGCCTTACTATGTGTTTGTGCGTATAAATTCCTACACCGCATGAGCTCGCGGATAGGTGGCCGGACTTCGGGCGCCAGTTGGAGTTGCGCAGTTGGACATGTATTCACAGTGTTGGCAACGGCGGGTTAGCGGGTCATGTACCGCAACCTATGTAATTTAATGGGCTATGCCCGCACCATCTTATTAAAAGATATTGCACCTGTCATTTCATAATCATTTTCATTACTTTTACATGTTGTATGTTTTGCACTCCTTATCAATCTAGTAACTCACTTAGCAAATTTTATTTGCTAACCCTCACATTTCATATATTACAAGAAGTGCTAATAAAGGCAAAGATATTGTCGGCTTTGATCATAGGAGTTGAGCGTAATCTCTAAAGTTTGACTTCTTGGTAAATATAGTGGCTTATACAAGGGGGAAATTTTGGGTAGTTGTCTACCATGTTATTTTGATATGTATTATATGTACCCCAATGTCTTTTGGGTTGATGATAGAACTTGTAATGATGTAGTAGTATTTTGTGAATTACTTTATAATACAAATTTCTAGCTTATAAACAAACAGGGATAAGGGCTTCGTGCGAACGGCTCATGCCCGATTTTCCTAAAAATCTAGTTAATTAGCATTAAACAAAAAAAAATCTCATTAACTATTATATTATGTTGAGATGGGTGTTTCAATTTGGTATCAGAGCTGATGTTCATTGCATGAGTATAGTCGACGATACTCTACTATGAGCTCAGTTTCAGATGCTTGTATTGGCCGCCTAGGCAACAATATTATGACATAGTTAAGCTAGGATTTGGCCTAGGACGGGTACGGGTATAGATTAATAAGCATATTACTGTTTAACTAATACTTGTGTATATGCTTACTATTATACAGCAAAATGGCTGATCATTCTGAGCCTAACCCTAACATGGAATCTGATCCCGATTATGAAGAAGAGGAAGATGAACATTCCTCGGGTAATGAATTCAATGAAAGAGAGCTTCGCGTTCTTGATAAAGTTTCTGAACTGATAGGAAGCCAGTCAAAGCACTTTGAAGAGCTATTGGCTAATCATTTCCAGGCAGTTCAGATAGCTCTATGTTAATCTTCGGCCGAGAAGAAGAAGGATAAATTTGAATCCTCCAAATCCCGAAGGAAGGACCAAAGTCTTAGCTATAAAGACTTCACCAGCTGTGGTCCTCCAGCCTTTGTGGGAAAAATTGATCCAACTGTTGCCACTGATTGGATCAAGGAAATGGAGCGGTTATTCTGGGTTGTTAAAGTTGATGATAAAGACAAGGTTAAATACGCTTCCAGCAAACTAAAGGGAGCAGCTACTCAATGGTGGGATGAAGTGGTCACTACCATTGGTGCTGATATGGTAGACACTATGACCTGGGAGCAGTTTAAGACTCGCTTCAATCGGCGATTTTATCCCACCGTATCTCTTCAAAAGCTTAGGATGTAATTTGTCAAGTTCCAGCAAGGGTCTCTTAGTGTCAACGATTATGTTCGAGAATTCAATACGAAGTCTCAGTTTGCCCAGAGTCTTATTGCTGATGAAAAGCATAAGATTGAGTGCTTTGTTGAGGGCCTTCGCCAAGAGATCCGGGAGTTCGTTAAGAACCGACGGATTAATACATATGATGAAGTAGTGGAGTTTGCGCTTTCACGTAAATTTGAGGTGTCTCGTGCTAAACCTCAAGCACCGCCTCCAAAAAAGTTTAAACATGATAAGTCTCATACGTCCAACCGTCAGTCTTCTTCCTCCTACGTGAAGAAGCTTGATACAGGCACTGTTTCTGAACCGCAGTCACAGGCCTCTTTGAAATTTAAGATTCTGGTATCTTCTGTCTCTCAACCCCAGTCGTCGTATCAACCTTCCCATTCTGAAGGGAAGAAACGATTCGATCATCGCAGGCTTTTCCATCAGGGGCCATGTAATACGGCTAATCTTGTCTGCCATTGCTGTGGGGAGCCGGGGCATGCCAGACCCAAATGACCCCGAAGATATGAAAATTGTCTCAAATGTGGCCGCATTGGACATATGAGCAAAGCGTGTTGGGCCCAAGCTCCAGAGCAAAGTAAGGCTTCTGTCAATAAGCCTTCACGTTCGGGTGCTCCCTCCCAATCAAAGAGGGACGAATCCTCGCGAGCCAAAGGCCGTGCCCTCCAGATGACAGTGGAGGAGGCCAGAGAAGCACGTGACGAGGTTATGGGTACATTTCTCTTGAACTCTGTGCCTGTTAAAGTATTATTTGATTCGGGTGCAAGCTTATCTTTTATTTCTAAATCATTTGTGCATAAGCTATCTGTTGCACCTGCTTTACTGTCATTTTCTGTCAATGTGGAAATTGCTGATGGCCAGTCTATGACTGTGGAAATTGTTTATAATAGCTGCCAGCTTACTTTAGATTATTACCACTTTTCTATTGATCTAATCCCTATGGAAATGAAAGAATTCGATGTTATAGTAGGGATGGATTGGTTGGCAGCTCATGATGCCATGATCCAATGTAACAAACGAATCGTGCAACTAGCCTCCCCGAGTGGTGTTAAAATATTTATTTACGGAGAGAGGAGTAAGGGTCAGATGGCAGTTATGTCAGTGGCTAACGCTCGCTAATGCCTTAATAAAGGATGCACGAGCTATCTGACCTATGTGGTTGATGTGCAAGCTGAGAAGCCAAATGTGTCAGATGTTCCAGTAGTGCGAGAGTACGCCGATGCATTCCCTGATGACTTGTCGGGATTGCCTCCTGATCGGCAAGTTGAATTTGGGATTGATCTGGTACCGGGAGCGGCACCTGTAGCCCGAGCTCCATATTGTATCGCACCTTCGGAATTGAAAGAGATGATGACTCAGCTGCAAGAACTATTAGATAAGGGATTTATTAGACCGAGTTCCTCACCTTGGGGTGCTTCGGTTTTGTTGGTTAAGAAAAAGGATGGAACGTTACGAATGTGTATTGACTATCGTGAATTGAACAAAGTAACGGTCCGAAATAAATATCTCTTGCCTCGCATTGATGATCTGTTTGATCAGCTACAGGGCGCCAAGTACTTTTCAAAGATCGATTTATGATCTGGATATCATCAGCTGAAGGTTCGTGAGGAGGACGTACCCAAGACTGCATTCTGTACTCGACACGGTCATTATGAGTTCTTGGTGATGCCTTTTGGACTCACGAACGCTCCAGCCGCTTTTATGGATCTTATGAACCGAGTGTGCCGACCTATGTTGGACAAATCAGTTATTGTATTCATTGATGATATCCTATCTATTCTAAGACGGAATCCGATCATGCTACACGCCTCCGTCAGATGCTAGAAATTGTTCGCCAAGAGAAGCTTTATGCTAAATTTTCTAAATGCGAATTTTGGCTACGGAAGGTACTAGTCTAAAACTAACCTCTACAAACCTAAGTGTGTGTGTGTGTGTGTATATATATATATATATATATATATATATATATATATATATATATATATATATATATACGTCTACAAGTATTATGATAAGTATCAATTAAACCCAATACAATAAGTATATTAAACATTGAATATGAATTTTAATAGGTTCAATTCTTGGGGCATGTGATCTCCGAGGAGGGTGTGTCTGTTGATCCTTCTAAAGTGGAGGCTGTACGCTTTTGGCAACCACCTTCTAATGCAGTTGAAGTCAGAAGTTTTCTGGGATTAGCCGGATATAATCGGCGCTTTGTACGTGATTTTTCTAAGATCGCGGTCCCCCTTACTTCTCTTACTCGAAAGAATGTGTTATTTGCTTGGAAAGAGCCTCAGAAGAATGTATTTCAAGAATTGAAAGCTCGATTGACCAGTTCCCCGGTGTTAGCCTTACCTGAAGGCACTAATGACTTTATAGTCTATAGTGATGCTTCAGGTTTAGGCATTGGTTGCGTTTTAATGCAAAGGGGTAAGGTGATCGCGTATGCCTCTCGACATCTTAAGGACTATGAAAAGAAATATCCTGGTCACGATCTTGAATTGGCTGATGTGGTATTTGCACTGAAGCTATGGATGCATTATTTATACGACACCAAATGTAAACTATTCACGGATGACAAGAGCTTAACGTATATCTTTGATCAGCAAAACTTGAATATGAGACAGAGACGTGATCTGGAGCTGGTTAAAGATTATGATTGTGAAATCGTTTATCATCCCGGCAAGGCTAATGTTGTGGCCGATGCGCTTAGCCGAAAAGTCTATCAAGACCGTAAGCTGAATTTGAACTTCATTCTTGCTTATGTTACAGTGCAACCGTCTATTCTCAGAGATATACGTTGGTGGCAACATAAAATTCTCCGAGAATCTGCACTCAAATCTAAGCGTCTAGTTGGTCAGGTTCATCTGCTTTCTGATAATTCTCAGGGGTTAAAAGTGTTCAAGGGTCATATATGGGTTCCTAAGCTTGGTGGCTTCCGTGATGTTATATTAAAGGAGGCTCACAACACCAAGTATTCTTATCACCCTGGGAGTACTAAGATGTATCGTGATCTAAAGGCTATGTATTGGTGAACCGGGATGAAGCGCGATGTGGGATCCCATGTTGAGAAATGCTTGGTGTGTTTACAGGTGAAAGTCGAGCATCAGAAGCCATATGGTAGTATGCAACCACTACCGATTCCGGAATGGAAGTGGTATCATGTTACTATGGATTTCATTACTAAGTTGCCGGTAACTTCCCAACAACACGACAGTATCTGGGTGGTTGTTGACCGTCTTACCAAATCGGCTCATTTCATACCGATTCGTGAGACCTATTCTATGGAACGTCTGGCCCAGATTTACATTAACACGATTGTTTCTTTACATGGTGTTCTTAAATCTATCATATCCGATCGTGATTTTCGCTTTACTTCTCATTTTTTGGGCCAACTTTCAAGATGCCTTTGGTACCTAGGTAAAGCTCATCATAGCTTATCATCCTCAGACTGATGGCCAAAGTGAGCGTACTATTTAGACTCTTGAGGATCTTCTTCGAGCCTGCATCATTGACTTCGGTGGCAGTTGGAATATCCATTTGCCATTGGTGGTATTTACTTATAATAACAGCTATCATTCCTCTATAGGAATGCCTCCATTCGAAGCGTTATATGGTCGAAAATGTCTAACTCCTACTTGTTGGCAAGAGGTAGGTGAAAAGCCTTTGACCGGACCCGAGATCTTGCAGGCTACGCATGATAAGATTCAGATGGTTCGGGATTATCTAAAGGCAGCCCAGGACCGACAGAAGGAATATGGCGATAAAAGGCACATGCCGATTGATTTCAAGGTGGGTGATCATGTTATGTTGAAAGTCTCACCTTGGAAAGGAGTATTACGATTCGGCAGATGTGGTAAACTTAAACCACGATTTATTGGGCCTTTCAAGATCATCGAAAAGATCGGTGAATAGGCCTACCGTCTCGACCTTCCTGAAGATCTCACAGACATTCATAATGTCTTTCATGTGGATTATCTCAGACGATCTCTCGAAGAGCCAGATTCGGCTGTGCCGATAAGTGAAGTTAAACTCGATGACAAGCTGAGATATATTGAAGAGCCTGAAGCCAGTGTGAATACCAAGGTCGTGAAGTTGAGGAATAAACAAATTGAGCTAGTCTTGGTCAAATGGAAGCATCATCGTCGTGCTCACCTTACATGGGAGACCAAGACTGAGATGATGGCTAAGTACCCCAACCTATTCGCCCAAACATGATTCCGTGGGCGGAATCCTTTTAAGGGGGAGGAGTTGTAACATCGTTGTATGAGACATGCAGCTATAATGGAAAACTAATATGAGTCATAGGGACACATGTAAGACATCCCAAGATTGGCTAACCGAACTAAAATTAATGACGGTCATAAAAGGATTTGTAATGAATGGAGGTGATCACTTGATAACGAGGAACGAGAACTGTTGTTCATGAATGTAGATCAAAATTACATGCGATTGAATGATATAAATATGAGATTACAATAATAACATAAAAATACCTTATGGTAAAAGTAAGATAAATTATAACAAAATCGTAATGACAAAAGAAATACATTGTAAATTGCAAAAAAATATATTATATTGTAACACGAAATAAACAATTTAATATATAATAAACAGGTATCATGAGTTGAGCAATTAACTCGAATTAACTATAAAAAAGATGTAACAATGTCAATAATATAAATTAAATGTGTAATCTGAATTCATGGCAAACCTAATTAGTGTAATGAAGTTCTTATACAAAGAAATTTGAGTTGCATGAATTATAAGTTTAACAATTTCGAGTAGCAAAATAACATGATGATGAGGTAAATTCCAAATTAATGGGATGAAAAAAACGAACGACCACAAACAAACGTTAAATATGTTTCAAGAATCAGATGACCTCATGAATAGTGATTGAGCATCCTAAAATATTGCACTAGGATTCTTGCTAGAAATTTGCTACAAATATGAAACCTACGATTCGATAAATACGAGCCAACTGTGAAATCCACGGTAATATTGGACCAAAAAAATAAATACAATAGTTCACCTAATAGAAATTATAAGTATATAAATAAATAAAATAAAATAAAAATAACGTTCTTTTAGTATAAACTAATGTAACATCCTCAAGTTTAAGGTACCAATCATAACTAATTAAAGTGCCAAACAAGTATTATCTAATTGTTTAATTATGATTTAAATTAAAATCTTAATTACATGCTTTATTCACTTGTATTATGTGCTCTATGCTTTGTAACTTAGTAATCCACATGAAAGTGTACTGCACTTTTCACATACATATGGAGTTTTCATTAGGGCTGGACTTTGTTGGACAGAATTGCCAAGTAGGTTGAATTGTTGCAACCAAATTGATCAAACCTAAGGTATGATATCCTTTCATGGTGTGCTCTTTTCTTCTTCAATTCCCCAACTCAGTAGCACCCCTAGCAAGTGGGTGATGAACCATGATATGATAAGCTAGGGAATTCTAGCTATGGCTTAATATGTTTCAGAAATTGCAAGTGCAAGAAATCACCTAAAAGCCATGGAGTTTGAGTGATAGAGTTTGGAAATCTTTGGTTTAAATCAAAGGATTTAAATAGTGAAAAAGTTGTATTTAATGATGTTTAGTTGTTAAATAATATTTATATATGTTTATGGTAGTCAAGTATTACATGTAACCATGATTGGAGGTGTTTTGGATTGATGAATGTAAGAAAACAAATGAAAAACTCATCAATACTTGAATTGGTTTAAATTATGTAATTTCAAGAAAGTAATTGATAAAAGGGATAGGTCTTGTTGTGAGGGTGTTAAAATATGATGATATATGATTATACTAGTTTATAAAGCTTATACTTATATAACACATAAATTAACATTAAATATCACCAACAAGTCTATAAAACTCAATAAGGGGCGCAACGGTGTCGATAAAACTCGGAAACTTGAACCGGAACGTTTAAATACTTCAAATGAATCCCAAACCTTATGGTATGCTATGATAAGCTTATATATACCTTGAATATCATTGTTTGATAGGTTGGGACTTGAAAGAAGTACCGATTATCGGTTTGGGGCATAAAGAGGCTTAGTGGCGATATTGCGCATTAAAGGCTATTTTAGCCTATTTTTGTGAGTTCTAGTATTGATATGTGTGTTGCATACATATTTCCTTATTCTTTTAATTATGACATTGTGCATATCTACTGAGCATCTGTAGGTCCCGAGAGGTTCCCAAAGTATATAGTTATAAGCTGTAGAGGGGGGGTGAATACAGCAATTTAAAAACTAGACACTCTTTTCTCAATGTTTGTATGTATTATCAACAATTTGTTAATTACAAACAAGCTTGAATGTGGAATAGTTCAAGCTGAGATGACAGATACAACAGTATGCTTACTAGTCTAAGACAGACTCAAACTAGTATACAATGAATACACTCACTAAGAAGCACTCACTGTGTTTACAAGACTTAAAGGAACGGCTTATGTAAAACAGCTTATACACACAGATGCTGGTTTACACAGAAGGTTTGCATGCATGAAAATCACACTTGCACGTTCACTCTTGGGTTTCAGCACTTAGCTTTCTTCACACTTCTTTCTGTCCTTAGAAGCTTCCTTTTATACTCACTTAGAGGATCTAAGAGAAACATCTTCATTGGACGGAATGAAAAAGGAGAAGTCTTGTTGAAAAAGACAACATAACCTTTTCTGCACTTTTCTGAAAAGCAGACTTGTCTTCACATGTGCAGAACTTTTGTCTTTTTTACTTTGTCTACTGTTGCATTGCCTTTAACTAATTTAGGAATGTCAACTTTGCGTCTTTCTTCCTTGTAAAGGCCTATTTTGATATAAGAAAAAGGTCTGTCACCCTTTTTCAAATAACCTTTTGTCTTCATGTTACAGAACAGTGTGGGCAGGCTGAGCAGTTCTGTTTTCCACTTTGTCTTCGACTTTGTAAACTGATCTTGTAGTCAAAAACAATACATGATGACTTGGAAACATATTCCATAAAGTGTTTCGCCTGTTCACAAAGAACAGGTTCTGTTCACAAAGAACAGTTCTGTTCACAAAGAACAGAACACTTTAAAACGCCCAAGCTGCTCAACAGTGTAGAGCAGCGTAGACAGTTTATGTCCAGCCTTTCAGCAGACAGAGCAGCTTGGACAAACTGTCTAAGTTGCACACATGCAATATAGAACAGCTTTAGACTGATATTGCAAATCATTTTCAGGTTTCAATAAGGCATATAACAGGCCTTAAATTCAACCTTCAAATGCATCAACAGGTTTGATTATAAAATCTCCCCCTCAGATGTAGAACATGTTTGACTGAGGCCTTTTTGCCTAACAACAGCCCAAAGGAAAAGAAAAAGCAGCCATTGATCAACAACGAGACAGAAAGCAGCTGATCTAATGTTTCACAAAGCCAGGGCCTAAGAGATGGGTCTTCCTATGCCAACAAGTCACTCTTGAGTTTTAGGAGATTGAACATCTTCAGCTCTGGAGGAATTGAAGAAAAGAAGAAGCCAATCTGCTAAAGCTAGCTCCCTAAATCTTTTGCACTCCAAGAAGCAAAGAAAATTAAAATGTTCCTTGCAGGTGCCAAAGAAGTATAATGGAAGCTGCTAAGGTTATCAGCATGAGAAAAGGAGGGAGAAAAAAGTACAGCGTGCCTAGGTCTCTGTGACCAAGACTCAAGTACCTCTGCCAGCAAGCCCAAATTCCACTTTGACAACTTGGCCTAGATAAGAAATTTCATGATGTTGCCTACTAGAAGGCTTGCCAAGGCAAACGTTGTCAAAGCTGTTCCCCATTTCCAAGACAAGGCACACAGTGGAAGCTTCAGTCACCAGGATGGGTGCAACAGCCCAGCAAATGGCAATCCTACGATCACACTGCATGTTGCCACAGATCGCCCGGATACAGGGAATGGGTGGAACTGCGCAGTTGCCCTGCTGCCAGTCTAAGTCAGAAAACGGCATTAGGCTAAGACTATCAGGGCATACATCAAGAAGCGATGATAGCCGTCAGAGAGTAAGTGAGCAGCCTGGGCCTGAATTCCAAAAGAAGTAAAGAGGGTGCTCTCTGTGACATACCCAAATAAACGGCCCACCGAAGGGACAAAGCACGGATACAGAATGGAGCACTATCCTTACGCTGATTGAATCAGGGCCGACTATGCCATTGAAACAAGCTAGTGATCATAGTCTTCCTAAAGGAATAGAGTTTTGAGGACATGGCATAGATTATCGAAGACCTGAGCTGGCGGGCATTTATGTAGATCCCCTAACTCAGAAATGAAGTGCTTCCAACGAGCCTCAGAGCTGTACAAGTGATCTGAATGACAACTTCACCGCCTTCCAGACTTGCCCAGTTTCTTTCAGGCAGTCTAGCAAATGGAGAGCAGCCATCTGGGAGTCAGCTCAAGGCTTCTATGAAAGAGGAGAGCTCTAATGATTGCCAATTCCAACTCATGATTATCAGAGTGAAATTGAGGAACTTGAGGGATACAAGGGCAAGAACTGGAATGGATGGTTCAGGATCCTTCTCCATTGATATGAAGTCCATCTACCCCTGTGGTCTGAGATGAGCGGGGTAGGTGAGAGGGGAAGTGGCTGTCCATCCGTGTTGGACTAGGCTTGCCATTTATCTTGCCTTCCCCAACTCAAACAGTCCAAACATCTTTTTTGTACATGAGTTGGTACATCCTGTTACATTAGTTGTACAGTCTGTACTTGATTAGTTGTACCTTATTTACCTAAGTTGTAATTTTGGCTTGATTACATAGTTGTTAAAAACATTAGTACATTAGTTAGGTGACTCTTGTTCAGACACAGTGTTTGTTCTAGTGAGTCACGAATCAGTTGTATATATAAAACTCGATCTTTTTATTTCTATGTACTGTGGTAAATTTTTATTTCAGCAATGTACTGTAAAAATATATAATGATTTTTGATAAGCAGCAGCTCTCGGACTGCCGTTATTGCCCCCCAATAGGGGAGATTG